>CAUZXS010000256.1:0-53859 GCA_963585895.1 Sepioteuthis lessoniana | reverse complement strand
CCCCTCACCTTACAGACAGACTAAAGTGAATCAAGCTTACAACATGAGTCACTATAATACTTATATAGAAAAATATACTAATCTTAAAATGTAAAAAGTACTTCCTTGCTGGCATATTGATGCCAAGGGAAAATTGAAAAAAAAATAGAAAACCTAGGCTGTATTATAGAACTTGTGTGTGTATATAATTATTGAAATTTAAATCAAGAACAACTTGTTACAATTTAAATTTTGAACTCTCATTTTAATATATATATATTCAACTCGCCACTAAATCCTCATCCTGCTTTCCACCCTAAAAAATGTCAATGCCACATAGACATGTTTAAAACAACTCTTCTGCAAACTGGTTGGCTACAGAAAAATCCAATCAAGTGCGTAGAAACCAAAATGAACGTTGACAAATCTTTATAAAAGCAAATTTAAGTTAGCGTTGTATTGTGGGTGGTGAACCAGGTAGTGATCATCCTGAATGGGGTCGAGCTGGCGAGTGGGGAGGTATTATGTTGAATGACCCAAAACCGCTCAATGACCCAGCTAAAATAGATAAATGATGACTACCCAGCGCTCTTTAATTAATTGAACAGGTGTATTTCTAACATGTGGTGCATTCAATAAGTTTCCAGACTTTTTTGTACAGGCATTTAAAATTGTCGTAGACTCTTGAAAATTCACTATGTTATTGCTATACATCTTATGAGATGACTGACCAGTTTTTATGATTTCAGGTTCAAATGAACAGCTACAGCAGGAATTGGAATACCCCCTACTAAAGCCCGATTGTCACAGCTGGTGAATTTCAAAAATGCAATCTGAACTTTAGAAGAACGATATGCAATAAAATTCTGTTTTAAACTTGGAAAAAATGCCACAGAAACGTATGGAATTCTTCAGACTGCTTTTCGACCATCTTGCATGAATCGAGCATCAGTTTTTGAGTGGAATAAGAGATTCAAGGAAGGCAGGGAGTCTGTAAGGGATGATGAGAGGTGTGGGAGTAAGGAAGTCAGTACACCAGAGTTGATTGGCCAAAAGGTTACTATGTTGAGGTTTTAAGGGAGTTCACCAAGAGATTCCGTCGGAAGAGGCCAGCACTCTTCAAATCGGGTCAGTGACATTTCTACCCGGACAATGCACCAGTTCACAACTCCATCCTTGTCACAGACTATTTGACTAAGATGGGCATCCAGACAGTTCCTCAGCCTCCCTATAGTCAGGACCTTGCTCCCTGTGACTTTTGGTTATTCCCTAAGCTCAGAGGCTCTCGTTATGAGACAATTGAGGAGATGAAAGAGGCTGTGATGAAGGTCATTGACATGCTCACACAAGAGGACTTCCATGGGTCCTTCCAGAAGTTGTTGGAATGGTACAACAAGTGCATTGCAGTCGGAGGAGAATTCTTTGAAAGGGGACTAAAGTTTCATGTGTGTATTATCAATAAAAGTGCCCATACAAAAAAAGTCTGGAAACTTATTTAATGATCCTCGTATATATATGTATATATATAGAGAGAGAGAGATTGATCACAAGCTAATATATATTTAAAAAAATTTTTATTGGGTCCAAAGAGTAAAAATAAATCTTTTTTAAAAGTTGAATTAGTCCACAATAAGATTATTTAAAAAAAAAATTTTTATTCCGTAAAATGTTTATTACATTCTTTATTTCATTTTATATTTTTTATTCTATTTCTTTCTTGTCATTATATTTAAGTTCCTTGATATTTTTTAGCATTTCTCTAAATAGTTCTGTTTTTTTTTTATAAGTTGTAATGTGTGTTAAGAGTTTTTCGTTGTTGTTTTTTATGGGATCTTATTTCTTTTAATGTTATTTTTTCAGCTATTTCTATTCCCTTATTTATTAGAGTTTTTGGGTATCCTGTCAGGTTGAGGTTTATGTAGGCAAAATTTTGTTGAGTTTCTTATTTGTTATTATTTTAAATATTCTTCATGCTAGGATATAAGGGATGGGTTTTAAGCAGTTTTATTTTATGCATATATAGTAAAATGAGTTCTGTGTGTGTGTGTGTGTGTGTATATAAATATATATATATATATGAGCGAGAAATCAATAACAAGGTAATGTTGGTGTGTATATATATATATATATATATATATATATATATATATATATATATATATATAGTAAAATGAGTTCAGTATGTATGTATATACACACGTTTGTGTATATATATATATAGAGAGAGAGATTGATAACAAGGTAGAAGGATGATAATTACAACATATACTTGTACAAAAATCTGTAATTTTCCATAGGTTTTTGTATTTCTAAACATCTATCTTGGTTTAATGGCTTATCAACATTCATGGGTTATTTGATGCCAAACCATCCTTATAAAACAGTGATATAATTTAACCTATATCTGGAAGGATGAAGGGATCATACCTTTCACAAGGGTATTAGTTTGAAAGTTATCATAACAGCACTATGGATAGGTCATTAATAGGTTCGTCCACTTTGGGTCAGACTGGGGGTAATGGCAGTAAAGAGATATTCTACTTTCCCCAAAGCTTCTGAACTTGAGCCTCACCATCAGATGCAGTTTAGGATCATATCCAGGATACTGGTTGCGGAGAGGAAGTAATAGCCCCCACCTTGCAGAGATGCAGTTGGTGATATATGGCAATACTTGGTAACATTTAACTCTGTGCAAAATGAATGAGTAATGTTGAATAGAATTATTAGTGTTAAATAGCAATACTTGAAACCATTTAACTGTATGCAAGCTCAGGCTTGTTTTTGAATGTTATCAACAAAATGTTTACAAACCATATATATCTAATATATATGTATTAATAAGATTTGGCAATTTATATATTTACCAACCCCTCCACTCGGGCAGGATATGACACAAGGTCAATTTTTAAGTGGAGTTTAACAGGTTTACATTCAGAGTTTTCCTTCTCCTAGACTAGTTGCCTCACCAAGGCTGAAGAACCTAGTTTGTCCTACTATTTGCCCATAGCTGGTGGGAGATTAATTGGATTCATACCTTTCCCAAGGGTATTAGTGCTATGTGAAATGCAATCAGTCTCGTCCAGAATTTGAACTTGAGTCGCCGTGTCCATTTCCTATGACAATAACCATTACACCATGGGCACCTCTAGTCTAAGAGAAGGAAAACTCTGAATTCAAGCTTGTTATACTCCACGTAAAAATTGGTGTTGTGTCATATCCTGCGCATAGCAGAAATGTTGGGTAAATACAGACTGGAGTCTTTAGCCTTAACATGGCAACTAGTCTAGAAGAAGGAAAACTGAATTCAATCCTGCATTATTCCTCTTAAAAATCGACCTTGTGTCACATCTAGCTTGTGCCAGAGGGGTTGGGTAAATACATACAGATGGTTCAGTTTTATTAAGATATTCACTTTGGAATTCGTAAATTATCTTGGAATATTATCTTTACAGGAAAACATTGTCTCAAAGAAGATCCCACTATATACATTGAGGATTGATCACAATATGAAAACTTTCTCTTAAATAATTTTTCTTTTGATTTAAATGTCAGTTATGTAGGCAATGGCATTTTTAATGGCATTTTTTAATAACCAAATAGTCTTGTTTGTCTGGTTTAGAAAGTTGGGTAATGTTTAAGTGGAAATATTTTTGCATATTGACCCCCCCTCACCTTACAGACAGACTAAAGTGAATCAAGCTTACAACATGAGTCACTATAATACTTATATAGAAAAATATACTAATCTTAAAATGTAAAAAGTACTTCCTTGCTGGCATATTGATGCCAAGGGAAAATTGAAAAAAAAAATAGAAAACCTAGGCTGTATTATAGAACTTGTGTGTGTGTGTGTGTATATAATTATTGAAATTTAAATCAAGAACAACTTGTTACAATTTAAATTTTGAACTCTCATTTTAATATATATATATTCAACTCGCCGCTAAATCCTCATCCTGCTTTCCACCCTAAAAAATGTCAATGCCACATAGACATGTTTAAAACAACTCTTCTGCAAACTGGTTGGCTACAGAAAAATCCAATCAAGTGCGTAGAAACCAAAATGAACGTTGACAAATCTTTATAAAAGCAAATTTAAGTTAGCGTTATATTGTGGGTGGTGAACCAGGTAGTGATCATCCTGAATGGGGTCGAGCTGGCGAGTGGGGAGGTATTATGTTGAATGACCCAAAACCGCTCAATGACCCAGCTAAAATAGATAAATGATGACTACCCAGCGCTCTTTAATTAATTGAACAGGTGTATTTCTAACATGTGGTGCATTCAATAAGTTTCCAGACTTTTTTGTACAGGCATTTAAAATTGTCGTAGACTCTTGAAAATTCACTATGTTATTGCTATACATCTTATGAGATGACTGACCAGTTTTTATGATTTCAGGTTCAAATGAACAGCTACAGCAGGAATTGGAATACCCCCTACTAAAGCCCGATTGTCACAGCTGGTGAATTTCAAAAATGCAATCTGAACTTTAGAAGAACGATATGCAATAAAATTCTGTTTTAAACTTGGAAAAAATGCCACAGAAACGTATGGAATTCTTCAGACTGCTTTTTGACCATCTTGCATGAATTGAGCATCAGTTTTTGAGTAGAATAAGAGATTCAAGGAAGGCAGGGAGTCTGTGAGGGATGATGAGAGGTGTGGGAGTAAGGAAGTCAGTACACCAGAGTTGATTGGCCAAAAGGTTACTATGTTGAGGTTTTAAGGGAGTTCAGCAAGAGATTTCGTCGGAAGAGGCCAGCACTCTTCAAATCGGGTCAGTGACATTTCTACTCGGACAATGCACCAGTCTACAACTCCATCCTTGTCACAGACTATTTGACTAAGATGGGCATCCAGACAGTTCCTCAGCCTCCCTATAGTCAGGACCTTGCTCCCTGTGACTTTGGTTATTCCCTAAGCTCAGAGGCTCTCGTTATGAGACAATTGAGGAGATGAAAGAGGCTGTGACGAAGGTCATTGACATGCTCACACAAGAGGACTTCCATGGGGCCTTCCAGAAGTTGTTGGAATGGTACAACAAGTGCATTGCAGTCGGAGGAGAATTCTTTGAAGGGGGACTAGAGTTTCATACGTGTATTATCAATACTATTTGCCCATAGCTGGTGGGAGATTAATTGGATTCATACCTTTCCCAAGGGTATTAGTGCTATGTGAAATGCAATCAGTCTCGTCCAGAATTTGAACTTGAGTCACCATGTCCATTTCCTATGATGATAACCATTTCACCACAAGCACCTCCAAGATTTGGCAGTTTATATCCAACAATGATTTATATACCATCAAACCAAACTAAACCTGACCTAACTAATTCACAATAAGCATTAGGATTTACTAAAAAAAGTTGTCAATTACAATGATAGATCAAAATTTTCCAAAAATTTTTTAGAAGACTTTACACTATTATTATTCATTCTTTATTATTTAAGTTCTTTCTTCTGATGAAAGCAAAAAATTTTCTGGTATTTTCAGAGAGCTCTTCATTGTTAGAAATACAGAAAAGCATGAAATTCGTAAGTGTTTTTCTTAGTTGCCGGATACTGAGATATGAGCTTTAATTGTAAAATCAAACTCATGGAATAATTATAGAATAAAAACACTTTAGAAGTTTATTTACAATTCACTAACATGTGCACTATAATCTTTGTATGAGACAATTAATTCACCAAGAAATCAATCATTTTCAAAATGTTCTTAGAATTTCAAAACAGAGTGTACATTGTTATAGCTTTCTCTATCAACCCAAAACCTTCTCACTCACTGATTCACGTTAGTCATGGGATGCTACTTGTGTAGCATGTCTTAAGTAGGAATAAGTTAGTAAAGTTAGCCGACCTTTGCCGAGGGTGACCCAAAGGCTCCCTTTTCAACAGCCACCACACTGAGTTGTAACAGAGGGCTCTACTTCATTCTATGGATTGCTCCATTTTGCCTTTGATCCTTACCTTATAATGCTGAGTGTTAAGCAAGTCAGCATCAAATACCATTTTTTTGAGTCTTTGGTATGACTCAACCTGGGATTGGGGGGTGTCCTCGTGGTGTAATGGTTAAAGCGATGGACTGCAGTCTTAGCACGCGAGTTCATACTCCAGTTGCGCTATTACGTTCACTTTCGGGCAAATACCCTTGGGAAAGGTATGAACCCCCTTATCCTCCCAGCTATGGGTTAAATAGTACCACTACTGTTCTTCTAGGAGAATGGCTTTGGCATTAAATAACCTAAAAAGAGTTGATATGCCATTAAACAAAGAAATCAAAGAAACCAATCAACCTGGGATTAAACCCCAGTCTCCTGGACCATTGGTGAACACTCTACTCATTAGGCCAAACCTGATAGGATTCATCTTTCTCCTGGGCTACAAATGGGCTGGATAAGAATAGAATATGCTATTAACACTTTGAGTGTATAAAAAGAATAACAAACATGACATAGCAAATCAGAAAAGAGTATTGATTAAGTTTAAAGGTCACATTTGGACGACTACAATACCATTGCTCTTGTAACTATAGAATATAGGTAATTGAAACATGAGTAAAATCTGAGAAATGTATGTCAGTTACCAGTGGTCACAGTCTTGTTCATATTACTACTGAAATGTGGCTAGCTCTATATTTATATAATCTGAAACAAGAGAGATATTCCTCTTGTTCCTATGTCTCTTCTTCCCTTCCTGTTATATAATTAAGGAATGATTTTTTTATATCAATCATTTTTTGTTAATTATATTTTATCATTCAGTTTGATTGGGCTTTGAACAATTTGAGTCTCTTAGTTCAGGGCAGTGTCATTGGGTGCAGTTTTATGCTTGCACACAAAGAATATGACAATCACCATTGTTATAATAAACCCCAGACAAGAGTGTGGATGATGTCATGCCCGGAAGAGATGGTCCTGAGAATTTGAGGATTTTGCACAAGAGTCAGTTGGGAGTTGACATTGGACCATGCAGGCAGACAGTTGAGTTCTCTGCCATTGGGACAGAGAGTTGAGTTTTCTACCATTGTGGCGGTGGTTAAGTTTTTCAGGTCCCGACCAGCAAAGAATAGAGATTTTAAACACCACAAGATGTGCCGAACCTTGGGGGTGGGGTTAGCATAGTATGATTATGAAAGATTTTTAAGAATTGTGTCTCTCTCCTCGTGTCAAAGAACCAAAGGCAGGAGTTAATAAAACCGTTCGTACCTGAACAACAGAGTCTGCCTACATTTGTATTTGACTGTATTTGAATTTGTATATGTACTGTTGTGATTGATTATGATTATGGCTATATAACACTCCCCTACATGCAGACAAAGCTCTCTGAGAGGTAGACAGTTTTTTAAGGCCCACAATATTATGTGGGAGTAGCCTGGATAGGGATTGAAGAATTCTCGAGGGCATGTGTTGTGTGTACTTAAGGCATGATGGTATGTAAGTGCCTCTTGTGGGTGTTTAACTGTTGCATGAGTGTCATTACTAGCAGGGATTGAGATATTGGAATTTGTGACTAGAATATAACTAGCAGTGCATGTGGGCAGTGCACTTGGTATGGGAGTGGACATGGTTTGAAATCCCACCTTCCTCAAGAAATGGTGATTTCTAAGTGTAATCCTGCCTGATCCATTGATTCTGCTATAGTATTGGTATTCAGGAAGGACTGTAATGACTTTGCCGATAATGTTACACTGGTGGTTGATCAGTTTTTGTGTAGCTACTGTATCACTCTTCTGAAGAGAATGGAGGTTATGGGTATATTTGATATACATTTTCATCATTCAAGCATTATGTTGATGAAGGCTTGTCTTATGATGATGTGATGCAATCAACCATTCAGGATATGTTGTGAAGTAAGGAAGTCATGAAGTCAACAGTGAAGTAGAAATTGTAGAGGAGATAGACCAATCACTTGAATTGGAGAGTTGTGATATTGCAAGATGGCTCTTGTTGCCTTATCATTATCTCATGAACTCTGAGGATCCATATTACGATTTGCTATTCTCTTTGTGGTTTTTATATCAAGTTCTGCCCTGCTATTAGATTGGGGATATGCTACTGATGACAGTCTGTGGTTCATACATTATATTTTTAGAAATAACTGAAATTGGCTGAACATGAAAAGTGGCCTACCACTTAAGTTTTTTGGGGGCACTATATGAATGGAATAGTCTCTGACAAAGTATTAATATGGAGGTGGTAGTGTGACCTGATTTTACATGATACAAAATAAGCCAACCAGTGCAAATGAAATAGGCAAAGTGACCAATGTAGTAAAGTTGGTGACCTTAATTGAGGGTAACCTGAAGGCTCCCTTTTCATTAGCTACTACACAAAGGTGTAAGGAAGGGCACTACTCCTTACCCTGGATTGCTCCACTTTACCCTCAATCCTTACCTTATAGTGCTGAGTGTTAAGCTCGGCGGCATCAAGTACCATTTTTAGAGTCTTTGGTATGACTTGACCTGGAATTGAACCCCGATCTCCCAGCAATGTTGAAGTCCCTTACTATCTGTTGGAAGGGTCCGTATTGGAGTAGGGTTACAGTGATTGTCTCTCAAGGTTGACTTGGGCCCATGCTAGAATACACTAAACAATTAGCTCTTAAATTACATATTGATGCATTCTTACCAGGCCATATACTGAATCAATGGCATAAGCCTTCATACCAACCCCCCCTTGGTGGGCTGAATGCAAACTGTAATACTTTCCTCTAAGGGATTTGGGAACTACACTGCTCCCATCCATTAGTACTAAGCCCCTACCAGGGCTGAGACAGTGGTGTACTTCTCAGAAATCATGGATCTCAGATTTTGTTAGGAAACATCTATTGGGGAATCTGTGTTCAATCGAGTTTATTAGAGCTGTTCCATAACTTTGATCTTTTTGCCCAGATGTCTGTATTAGGTCAGGTGACACAACAGTCTCATTATTGCCATAATCCATTATTGCTCAGAGAGTTACTGGTTCTATTATAGCATCTATATTTTCTGAGAGTTGAACGTCTTGGGAGGAGGGGTGTGTGTGTGTGGTAAATAAGCAAAGAAAGGCTTCCACAATAGCAAGTGGATTGCAAGAAATATCATTAGAACCCCTGTGCTATTTACCTGGGTAATGCTGAATAGTAAAGAAATATCTGAATGTTTTTTCTTTGAGCTTAAAGAAGTTGGGTTGTGTTTTTACTATGGTCTCTGTCCACAAATACACCCAGGGGTGTCCTCGTGGTGTAATAGTTAAAGCGATGGACTGCGGAATCATAGTAAGAGAGTTTGTACTCCAGTTGAGTTATAATGTCACTTTCGGACAAATACCCTTGGGAAAGGTATGAACCATCTTATCCTCCCAGCTATGGGTTAAATAGTACCATGACTGTTCTTTTAGGAGAATGGCTTTGGCATTGAATAACCTACAAAGGTCGGTATACCATTAAACAAAGAAACAAAACAAATACTCCCATTTGTGGTTGATGATCTGTTACGACTAAAATGTTAAGGCAGCTCATGATAAACATGCAACATTTTTCTAATACCCAGGTGATTGCAGCTGCTTCATCCTTAATGGGTGCTTACCAGTGCTCATCATTGCTGCAAAATCTACTGCCTGCAAATATGTACCAGATCTCAGGGCAACAGAATGGAGTGCTCTCAGTTGGGCATATACAATGCAATACCTTTGCTTTTGTAACCAAGTGATAAAATCAGCTAGTATATAAAACCTAACTTCCTCAGGGGTAAAAACAAAACATGAGTTCAAGTCTTATCCTTTATTAGTGTTTGAACTTGTATCTCCTTTTTTGACTCAGGGAAATCTGGTTTTCCAGCACAGTTTCCCTTACTACTTGGATACAAGGGCAATAATATTGCCATCATCCAAATAAGACTTTTGAATATACCCAAAGGCAAAATGTGGTATGTGAGTTCAAATCTCACCAAGAGCTTACACCTTATTAATGTTTGAACTTGTATCTCCTTTTTTGTCTCAGGGAAATCTGGTTTTCCAGCACAGTTGCCCTTACTACTTGGAAATAAAAGCAATGGTATTGCTAGTCTTTTATCATTGTAATTTCTAATATACACTGTCCTTTAAAGTCGTACAGGTAACAATCCGAGAAAACAAATCGATTAAAATTAAAAAGAAAAAATACTAATTAAAAATTAATAACCTTTAAAATAATTTTCTCATGTCAAGGAACTACTACATAAAAATATGTATTCAAAAATGTTTTTATAAAGAGTATATAAAAATATGTTTATATAAAATATATAAGAATATATTTATTTTAATCTATTAGTATTTTACAGTATAGGTTGATGGTTTTTCTATATATTTGTTTAGTTTGGAGAACATTCTAAAATACTTTTTTATGTTCCTTTTCATCTAAAGGACAATAAATATTTGAAAAAAAAAAAGAACTTCCCTTCCTTTTTACACAAAGGTCATTTAAGATTTTTTTAAATACTTTTTTTTCTGTCTTTTTATTTCTTATCCAAAGGATCTTTAATTTGAAAATAATATGAAACAGAATACAGTTTCTGTGATGTAAATTAGTTACTTTTGGTGTGGTGTTATTAGTACATAGAATGAAGAAGAAAATGGGGCATGATGGGAAAAATTTAGTGGGATGTAAGTCTAAAGAAAAACTGCATTTTTTTCTTTTCTTTTTTTTCTTCACTTTTTTGAGTCAAGTGTGTTTTCCTGTATGAGTATTTCCTGAGGTTTAAACTCACTATTAGATTTTCTATTATTTTTATTTATAATTTAATATTCAACATACTATGCACTATCATAGAGTTGAGTTTCCAACTGGAATTTACAGTATAGTTTCTTGGAAAACCTCAAAGTAAAAAGCCGGTACTTTTAAAAAAATTTTTCATGCTAATATAAAAAAATTTTGAATCTCAACTTCTTGTGGAACTCTAGGATTCTAGGGAACCTATGTCAATGTTTTGTAACACCCCTAACAAACTCTCCTGGTGCCCTCGAATTACATGAAATCACAGTTGGGAAAGGCTGAGCTCAAATTTCAAACAGTATATGAAATAAATAACATGAATGAAAATTCCTATCATAATTTTTACTGTTTTTATATTACAAGTTTAATTAGGGACATTTTTAAAGTTTAGATACATTCATGTACATTTACAATATTCCTCTTAATTTGACATTTGAATAATCCTCAACATTCTCTAATTTTAATATACTATATAATCATGATTTATTATTTGTAGTATTTCTCTTAATGTGACATAGGTTGAAATGGTTAGAATAACAAAAACTTATCCCCAAACATTCACTCATTTTAATATACCTTTTAATTATAATTTATTACTAGCAGTATTTCACTTGATTTGTCATAGGTTGAAATGGTTAGAATAACAAAAACTTATCCCCAAACATTCACTCATTTTAATCTACCATTCAATTATAATTTATTACAAGCAGTATTTCACTTGATTTGTCATAGGTTGAAATGGTTAGAATAACAAAAACTTATCCCCAAACATTCACTAATTTTAATCTACCATTTAATTATAATTTATTACTAGCAGTATTTCACTTGATTTGTCATAGGTTGAAATGGTTAGAATAACAAAAACTTATCCCCAAACATTCACTCATTTTAATCTACCATTCAATTATAATTTATTACAAGCAGTATTTCACTTGATTTGTCATAGGTTGAAATGGTTAGAATAACAAAAACTTATCCCCAAACATTCACTAATTTTAATCTACCATTTAATTATAATTTATTACTAGCAGTATTTCACTTAATCTGATATTTGTCTCTGCCTCCCACCAGACAGGACTTGACACAAGGTCAATGACCCGAAGGTCTATTATAGTGGGGTTTTAGGGGAGGGGAAGGTTGGGCCCTGCTGGTCATCCACCCACTTAGTGCAATGTGGACCTGATGAGCCTAGCTGGTCTTGGACCCATATCTGGGTCCAGGCACTTATGCCTGATTATAGCTTAAACTGGACAGCAAGGTCCAGTGCTATACAAGGGTAACAAAGGTGTCAATGTTGCAGCTTGGGGTGGGGGTTTTCAGCCTCAAGTTTGCCATGGAGCATTAACCATCTGGCATGAATGCAGACAGTCTGCTGAAAAGTCAGAGAGATATTTCACTTAATCTGACAGGTTCAAATAACAAAAATGTCTCCTTAAGCATTCACTCATTTTAATACACCGTTTAATTATAATTTCTTACTAACAATATTTCACTTCACACAACACTAATAATTTCAAATCCTTTTATTAATTCATAGCTTTGATAATTGTCATTAGCACATTTTTTTATTGTTTTTAATTTACCACTTTTTAATTTCATTATAATTGATGCTCCTAATTACATTGCTATGATAATTTCATATGCAGTTATGTTTTCCAGTATGTCTTTTTCTAAACTTAAAAAATTTTTTTTTTTTCAAAATCATTCTTTGATGAAGCTCGTAACAGAGTGAAATGTAATAATAAATTTAAAAACATTCTACCAAATTACTTTTCACATCTAATTTATACTCCATGCATTTGTATATTTGAATAAAATGTTAATGCATGTTTTAAAAAATACACCTTAAACTTGAAATAATTCAGATTATATTAAGTTTCCCCATAAGTTATCATGATCAACTGGATATTAAATATTTACCTGAATTTTATAGGGCCGCATCCAGTGTTTAAAATTAATGATAATCCTAATGATTTTCGGTGCATCTTTTGATACAGAAATATTTGTGATGTAACAGTTATTATTGTCAGAAATGGGCATGGTGACTTGAGTTCAAATCCTGCATGAGGCTGTTTACATTTCAAATACACACTAATACCCTTGGGACAGGTATGAATCTAAGTTATGGGTAAATAATAGGGCAAACTGGGCTCTTTAACCTTCGTATGGCAACCAACCTAAAAGAAAAAAATTAAATTCAAAACTGTTAAACTTTTATTACAAAAAAAATTAACCTGTATCACATCCAACTTGTGTGGAGGGATTTTTATACAAAGTCGGTTTGGTTGGTTTAATGGCATATCAATCATTGTAGGTTATTTAATGCCAAATCCTCTTTTTACATATATATTGAATATATATGATTTAGTTTGGTTGGGTTTTATGACATATCAACCATTGTTGGTTATCTAATGCCAAATCCTCTTTTTACGTATATATCAAATATATGCTTTGTAAACACATCTTGTAAGAAACACGCAGTTAAAGGATCAAACAATTTTATTTCAAACAATTCAATTTAGCATAAGTCAACAAAGTTAAAGCATTGCTATGTATTACCGACAGTTTAATGAAAAATTAGTCATTTGTTTACATACATTTAAAAAATCAAACAGTTCTATTTCTAACTATTCAATTTATCTTAAGTCATTTGTTTGCACTCAGTTTAAATGTCAAACAGTTTTATTTGACTTATAGATAGAAACCTATCAGGTGCTACCCTTTGGGCCAGGGTGATCCTGGAAACAATGGCAATGAAAGGGCACTCTGCATTCTCCAAAGCTCCAGCATTGCTGGTGCCTCATCATCAGATTGTTTAATGTTATATCCAGGACATTTGTTGGGTGAAAGAGTCTTATTCCACTGCAGAGATGCAGTCAGTGTATTCTAAAGCCCCAGCAGACTAAGGCAGCTTTTTATACAATGTTTTTACTCTAAAATCACATAATAAAAAAGATGTTGACATTCAATTGTATGTTAAACTTGAACACTTTGTTTTTTACTGTTTGAGATAAATAATGATTAATAAAAAGATTAAACAGATTACAGGGAGAGATTAGAAAAATTAGGATTAACTACATTACTAGAAAGAAGAATGTAAGATGACCATGATTGAAACTTATAAAATAATTAATGAAATTTCTTATTATGGGAAACATTTTTACAATATTTCTCATTGAACTGAAAATTTTCTGTAAAGGCAGAATTCAAAAAGAAAGTCTACTAACCAATTGGATTTGTTTGCTAATTAAGTAATATATTTTGGGAACAAATTACCTAATCAGATCAAAAACAACTATAATGTAGAAAAAATTAAGATTGAATTGGATGAATGTAGAAATAATGATAGAAAAAAAAATTTAGAGGGCATTTTGGGGAACAATCAGATGAATTACTTAACAGAATTTGATATGTGTATAGATATTGTATATAGATATTGTATTTATGTTGTACATGTTCTGTGCAAAGTATTTTTTTTTCTTTCTTTAGATTTATGCAAAAAGGGGTAATAACCAATAAGGCATAGTAAATAAATAAATGAACTTGAGAGACTTTTAGTAGGACAATGTCATTCATATTTTATCACAATATTTGGGCTATTGACCTCATCTCTATTGTTATACTCGCAACATTTTGGCCAATATGTCCTTTGACCTTCTTCAGGTGTTTCATGTTGAACTTGTGAGCCCATAAAGAACTTTGAACTAAACTCTTTATTTAATACATAGGAGTAGTGTAGTAGTAATGCCACAAACAATCTTACCTCAAAGAAACAGAAGGTGTTCTCTCTCTGCTACCGGCACGCAGAAATCAGAAGAAGAAAAGGACACAAGAGGTGTGACTTGTTTTATGGAGGAGAACGTGATAAGCTCATGTGAAGTGGCGATATTTAATGAGCATAAAAGAAACTAAGTTTGAAGTGGAAGAGAGCAGCATTTTGCTCATGTCTGATTGGTGAACATCTATCAGTTTATTTTGTATGTTAAGTAAACTGACTACCACCCAATAGGTTGATTCCACTTTGACTAGACTTCTGAAACCAAGAAGTAGACTGTTCCAATTCTATTAAGCATGACCAGATAGAAGTTTTAAGTTATAGTAAGTATTTCTTGTTATTCTTACCTACAGTTGGGATTAATACCTGAAGATTAAATAAAGAATACATTGGCTGAAATGTTGTGAGTAAACCAATAGAGATAAGGTCAATACTCCAGACATTCTAAGTGATAAAAATGATCAAATTTCATCTCAGAAATTGATATAAATAATGTCATTCATATCTGAGGAATATTCTGTCTTTTTAGGCCTGAACTTCTTGAACTTTTTACTTGATGTACCCCGTTGTAACCAAATTTAATTTTCATTCACCTCCAAATGTTGCTGATATTTTATCTTAGTCTTATTAGAAGCATTGATTTTTTTTTTTTTTTTTTTTGAAAGATGTTTTCAGTGTCAAAATTAACCTTTCTGCAAGCAGATAAAATGACAATAATGTCACTCTGTTTGTGTACCATTGTTGACAAAAATGTCACTCTGCCTGCAAAAGGGTTAAATTTTCAATAAAGTCAAGTTTCAAATTTTTATATTTTTTGGTTTCTTTGTTTAATGGCATACCAAACTTCATGGGTTATTTAATGCCAAAGAAGAACAGTAATGTTACTATTTAACCCATAAGTGGGAGGATAAGGAGGTTCATACCTTTCCCAAGGGTATTTGTCTTAAAGTGAACATAATAGTGTGACTTGAGTTTGAACTCGCTTACTATGATTCCACAGTCCAGTGCTTTAACCATTACACCATGAGGACACTCCTGTATATTTTTTGTGATGTCTCTAGTCTTATAGAGTTTCACACTTACGAGGGTCAGCTGAAAAGTTCATTGGTTGACCAATATACTCTCATGGAATGTGACCAAATGAGGTTTATTTTTCAACATAGTTTCCTTGCAGTCTACACACTTCTATCAGTGTTGCAGTGCTTGGATCCTATTGGTAAAAAAAGTCATCAACAGATATGATGTCATTACAAGAACTTTTCATCTTATGTTTGTAATTGAAGATTGACCCTAATCTTTATAGTTTCTACTGTTTATTTGGTATTTTTTACACTTTCAAATGATATTGTTTACACTTTTAAATGATATGGTTTACACTTTATTCAGCATTGTTTACACTTTTATATGGTATTGTTTACACTTTCGAATGATATTGTTTATACTTTATATGGTATTGTTTACACTTTTATATGGTAGTTTTACACTTTCGAATGATATTGTTTACACTTATGTGTCATTGTTTTATACTTTTGAATGATATTGTTTACACTTTTATATGGAATTGTTTACTCTTTTATATGGCATTGTTTTAGACTTTTGAATGATACTGTTTACACTTTCAAATGACATTATTTACACGTTTATGTGGTATTGTTTACACTTTATATGGTATTTTTTTACACTTACATTCAATATAAAGATAAATATTTTTTCTGTTAGATAGTGTAAAATAAAAATCATAATTAATAATTTTTTTAATCTTTACTAAAAATGAAAAATGTGTAAGATTAGAGCATTAGACATATGAAGTAAAGTTGTTGACCATAGTCAAGGGGGACCTGAAGGTTCACTTTTCGTTAGTTAATATACCGAGGTGTAGGGGAAGGTGGTACTCCCTTTCCCTAGATTGCTCCACTTTACTTATGATAACGCTGAGTGTTTAGCAAAGCTTTGGTATGACTCAGCCTGGAATTGAACCTTGGTTTCCCAGGCCATTGATGAACACTCTACCCATTGGATCAATGTAGGTATAAACCATTTAAACTAATTGAATTTTTGTGACGAATAGGTTATATAAATTTACTGTTATGGAAAGGACATTGAATTGAAAAGAAATAATATTTTGACTCCATGTGTGTGCATATAATGTGTTGTAATTAGCTGGTACATTTCACAGTTCATTATTTGAAGTAGTCATTTTTAATAGTTCCCTTATCATTCTAATTCATAGTTTTCTGCTCTAATAACCTAGGTTGGGTAAATACATTTTTACCTATAAGTAAGTAATCCCCTGACATTTTTTTTTATAAATAGTTGATTTCTATTTATTACTTTACTTGTAAGTAAAGTTGGCGACTGTAGTCGAGGGCGATCAGAAGGCTCCCTTTTCAATAGCTACTGCACTTGGGTGTAGGGGAGGACACTACTCCTTTCTCTGGATTACTCCACTTTACCCTTGATACATACCTTATATTGCTGAGTGTTAAGTAAGGAGGTATCAAGTGCCATTTTTAAAGTCTTTGGTATGATGCAACCTGGGATTGAACCCAGGTCTCCTGGACCATTAACAAACACTCTACCCACTAGGCCTATCACCAAAAGTAAAATTGCAATACTTCTCTAACCAAATATAAAGTTTTCTAAAAACATGATGTGGAGAGTCCCTATGACATGAAGTGGGGAGTCCCCATGACATAATTACAAAAGAGCTAAATTGTGGCCTCAAAGTAAATGGGTTCTAACTCTAGCAGCATTATTACATTCACTTTTGGGCTAATGCCTTTGGGAAAGGTATGAACCTCTTTATCTTTCCCTAGGTATGGGTTATTTAATCACTGCTATTCTTTATACAAGGATTGCTTTGGCATTAAATAACCCATAGAGGTTGATGTACCATTAAACAAAAACCAAACTAAACTTTTTGACTGTTGCATATTCTGGTTATTTCTGGTTACAGAGTTTGAATACTGTAGAGTTTGGTAATAAATGATAGCTAATAATATCCATTTTGTATAATGTTCAACTAGAAATAATAAAATCCTGTTATATTTGGTTTGGAAGAAAATTACCTTTTGTATCAAAAACTATGAAAGGTGTACTTATTTATGGGTGATAGTGTAAATAATAGCTAATAATATCCATTTTGATTGTATAATGTTCCACTAGAAATGATAGAATTTTAGCAGCTTTGGTTAAGTAGAAAATAAACTTTTTATTTAAAAATTTGTTAGAGGTGTATTTATTTATGGCTGATAGTGTAAATAATAGTTAATAATATCCATTTTGATTGTATAATGTTCCGCTAGAAATAATAAAAATCCTGCTATCTTTGGTTTAGAAGAAAATGAAGTTTTTATCAAAAATTGTTAGGGGTGTACTTATTTATAGGTGATAGTGTAAATAATAGCTAATAATATCCATTTTAATTGTAAAATGTTCCACTAGAAATAATAAAATTCTGCTATCTTTAGTTTAGAAGAAAATGGACTTTTTATGAAAAATTGTTAGTGATTTACTTATTTTTGGGCAATACATTAAACAATAGCTAATAATATCCATTTTGATTGTATAATGTATAAATGATAAAATTCTAACAGCTTTGGTTTAGCAGAAAATTAACTTTTTATTTAAAAATTTGTTAGGGGTGTACTTATTTATGGGCAGTGTTTTATATTACAAATCCCCATTCAAATTGAAAACCAGATTTTCAGTTTTGATAGTGGCATAATTACAATGTGATTTTTCTTTTTCTTTTTCTTTGTTTTTCTTTTTTTTTTTTTTTTTTTTTTTTAACTTTTGAATTTTTGAAAATTAAAAAAAAGTTTTGTTTTAATTTTTTGATAGACATAGCACGCTGGAAGGAATATCCAGTATCAAGTCTGAAAATGCGACGTCATCCCGTGACCTTACTAAAATATTTGATTGTTGGCTTTGTCTGTGTTGTGATGGGACCCTTTATTATTCGGCTTTTGTTCGGTAATGCTGACAACACAAAATCAGAAACTGTTGCAGAAGACAAGGCCTTTCTCAAGAGGGAAGTCGACAAAAAATTGATGAATAAAGGAGTGAGTTCTGTTTCCTTTTACCTGTGTTTCTTCTAATTAATTCTTATGTTTTTTACTTGATAGCAAATATAATCTATTTACGTATGCAAGGATCATTAAATAAGTTTACAGACTTTTTTCGTATGGGCAATTTTATTGATAGTACACACATGAAACTCTAGTCTCTTTCGAAGTAATCTCCTCCGGCTGCAATGCCCTTGTTGTACTGCTCCAACAACTTCTGGAAGGACCCATGGAAGTCCTCTTGTGTGAGCGTGTCAATGACCTTCGTCACAGCCTCTTTCATCTCCTCAATTGTCTCATAACAACAGCCTCTGAGCTTAGGGAATAACCAAAAGTCACAGGGAGCAAGGTCTTGACTATAGGGAGGGTGAGGAACTGTCTTGATGCCCATCTTGGTCAAATAGTCTGTGACAAGGATGGAGTTGTAGACTGGTGCATTGTCCTCATGGAAATGCCACTGACCTGATTTGAAGAGTGCTGGCCTCTTCCAACGGAATCTCTTGCTGAACTCCCTTAAAACCTCAACATAGTAACCTTAACCCTTTGGCCAATCAACTCTGGTGTACTGACTTCCTTACTCCCACACCTCTCATCACCCCTCACAGACTCCCTGCTCTCCTTGAATCTCTTATGCCACTCAAAAACTGATGCTTGATTCATGCAAGATGGTCTAAAAGCAGTCTGAAGCATTCCATATGTTTCTGTGGCATTTTTTCTAAGTTTAAAACACAATTTTATTGCATATCATTCTTCTAAATTATCCACGTCCAGATTGCATTTTTGAAATTCCCCAGCTGTGACAATCAGGCTTTAGTAGGGTGTATTCCAATTGCTGCTGTAGCTGTTCATTTGAACTTGAAATCACAAAAACTGGTCTGTCATCTCATAAGATGTATAGCAATAACATACTGAATTTTCTAGAGTCTACAACAATTTTAAATGCCGGTACAAAAAAAAGTCTGGAAACTTATTGAAGGCACCATGTATGTATATTCTTATAGCTCTATTTGCATATATGTATATATTGATATATAGGTCTATTTGCATATATGTATCATCTTATATAGATCTATTTACATATATGTGTATTCTTGTATAGCTCTATTTGCATATATGTACATTGTTATATAGATCTATTTGATTATATGCATATTCTTACATAAATCTGTCATCACACATAATTATATAGATATGTATGCTGCTGTATAGGTAGATACAATTTTCTATCTTGTCATGTCTCTTATCTTCTATTTATATTATACAGATTATAGGGCTGCTATTAAACTCATTATCTTTTATATATAATTAACTGACATGTATAATAGACTAATTCTTGTGGGTGTAATGGTTATATTTGTAGTAAATAGGTATGGCAGCCTGAGTCTAAATCTTGGGGTCCTGCTGTTTGCATTTCACATGTCACTAGTATCCTTGGGAATGATATACATCTAACTTTTCTCCGTCCAGCTATGAGTGTATAGTAGGGCAGACTGAGCTGTTTAACTTTGATATGGCAACCAATCTAAGGGAATTAAAACTCTGAGTTCAAACCTGTTAAACTCTGCTTAAAAATTGACCTTGTGTCACATCCTGCTCATAGTGGAGGGGGTTGGGTAAATACAGACTGGGCTCTTTAACCTTGGTATGGTAACTAATCTATGAGAAGGAAAATTTAATACAAACCTGTTAAACTCTGCTTAAAAATTGACCTTGTGTCACATCTTGCTCTTAGTGGAGGGGTTGGGTAAATATAGACTTGGCTCTTTAATCTTGGTATGGCTACCAGTCTAGTAGAAGGAAAACTCTGAATTCAAACCTGTTAAACTCTGCTTAAAAATTGACCTTTTGTCACATCCTTTTTGTGTGTTGGGTTTGGGTAAATATACAATGAACTTATTAGGATAATATCATTCTATTCTACTAAATTAGCCACTAAACTGTATTGGATAGTTAGTAGGTTTTATGGCTTGTCAAACATTAACACATCCTGAAGTCCTTTTAACAGTTATGCTCTCCTATGATATATAGTATCAAAAATGTATCTTCACAATCATTTTAAACAGATAAACACTTAATACTCAGTAGCAATATCAATATTATAAGAGCCAATGTATTAATAAAGTTGACAATCATTTTAAACAGGTAAACACTTCATACTTAGTTGCAATATCAATGTTTTAAGAGCCAATGTATTAATAAAGTTGACAATCATTTTAAACAGGTAAACACTTCATGCTTAGTTGCAATATCAATGCTTTGATAAATCAATTTAAACATTATCTAAAACAGATTCATTTGACCTGTAAATAGTACCCCAATAGTTACCACCATTCCTAGTCAGATTGAATCTCAGAGCAATAGTAATGAAAGTTCAAATACATACTCTCCAGCTGTCTAGAAATTGATCTTCATGGAGTATGGTGTCATATGCAGGACACCAAACATTGTATTTATTTTATACTGGAGATTATACTCTTTTAAAATACATATCAGTTTATTTGTATATATTAATATTTTCATGTGTATTTACTTGTACAGAAATAAATTGTATTGATTGAATTATATGCAAGTCATGCTGAAAGCATTGTAAAAGTTAAGCCATTGATAAACCTGTTCTCTACTTAGATGAGTGACCATTTTGGAATACCAGCTTCTGTAAAAAAAAAAAAAATTGCTTAGTAAAGCATGATAAATGGTACTGATTCAAATATTGAGTTTCTTAGAATATTCTTTAATGGATTAGTTGCTTAAATGTTGTAGCATGAGAAGAAACTTACCTCCTGGATCAAAGCACATAAGACTATGCCTTGTGTGTCAAGCAGTAGAAAATATGTTTACTTCTGGAGGCAGAAGTTATAGTGGGCTGATCTCGTTTCATGAAGAAATCCACCACGCATGTAAATTTCTATATGCCGGAACTTGCATAAAAGAGTATGCCAGCAGCAGGAGGGCATTGTTCTTCTTCGCAGACTGTTTTTTTTGACTGACAGAATGAACGAGTTGACCAGAGGTATACTGAGGCTACCCAATTGTCTGAAGACTGGGCTACTGCTCTTATTTTGGACTAGTTCTACAACAAACTCCAAAGAAGTTAACTTTCATTAGTTTATTGTTTATATAAACATACAACAGTAGAGAAAACAAATCACGGAATCCATTTCCTTCCGTTGTACAATTGCTTACTAATCCTGACTGCATAGTAATTGACTTTGATCCAACAACCAATAATTACAGGCACATTTTGGCACTGTTACAATTATTCTCTCTTCAGGGTGTGGGCTCTCTTGCCTTGGTAAGAAAAAAAAAAAGATTCACTAAGGCAGTAACTGCTGTGGTGACACCTTTGTCAAGTTCTATAAGACATGACTCCTCACTTGGACAATATCAGTAATGAAGATGGGAGACCATCTGCATGGGCAATTGCAAATCTTTCATACTCAGATCCATATTTGTATGACACTGATGGATATTCATGAATATCACTATTTATTACTTACCATTTGAGAAGTTAAACATAGAAGAAGGAAATCTTTGATTTCCAACTCCCTACCAGCATGAAGATGGGAGACCTTCTGCATGGGCAATTGGAAATCTTTCATAGAAAGATCCATATTTTTATGACACTGATGGATGCTCATGAAAATTACTGTTTATTACTTACCATTTGAGAAGTTAAACTCAGAAGAAGGAAATCTTTGGTTTTCAACTCCCTACCCGCATGGTAAGGTAATTTGTTACTGTGAATGCAAATCAAAAACTGGAGTCCCTAAGTCAGTCCAATGTATTTAACCTCATTTTGATAACACCTGCACTAATAGAAAGTTTTATAGTACTTTACCTTGCACATGGAAAATATTTGTGTCATGAACAAGGGGTGACCTACAGCTTGGGCAACTACATCTTCGCAATTTTGTACTGACATATTTCTAGAAACAGGCATATATATATATATATACCCGATCCCTTTTACACAAGCAGGATACAACACAAGGTCAAGGTTATAAGTGTACTTTAACAGGTTTGAATTCAGAGTGTTCTTTCTCCTTGACTGGTTGCCATACCATTGTTAAAGAGCCCAGTGTGTATTTACCCAATCCCTCCTCTATGAGCAGGATGTGTCACAAAGTCAATTTTTAAGTGGACTTTAACAGGTTTGAATTCAGACTTTTTCTTCCTTTAGACTGGTTCCCATACCATGGTTAAAAAGTCCAGTCTACCCTACTGTTTACCCATAGCTGGAGGGAGAATTGTTGGATTTTCCTTTCCTATGGGCATTAGTGCTGTATAAAATTTAAAGAATGCTATGGGCTATTTTGCACAAATCCTGAAAGCCAGACTCGACTAAACAATAACTATATGTACTCTTACATTCCTTCTCCTAGACTGGTTGGCATTTTAAGGTTAAAGATTCTAGTCTATCCCACTATTTACTCATAGCTGGAGGAAGAATAGTTAGTTTCATACTTTTTCCGAGGGTATTAGCACTTGGTGAAATTCAAACAGCCGAGGATTTGAACTTGAGTCTCCATGTTCATTTCCTATAACAGTAACCATTACACCACCAGTGTGTGTATATATATTGGACCATCAATGAACACCCACATATATATATGTGTGGAGAAAAATTGAAAAAACAAAGTAATCTAAAATGCTGCTATATCTCTTGATGTTTCCATATGTTTTACATCATTGCCTAAATGCAATCACATGATATTTTTTGAAATATGAATGCTGATTTATTGATTAAATGGTTAGCGCCCCCCTTCTCTGTATATATAATCTCCATTGTTTTGTATTTCTTTAAACATCCATCGGTGATCTAACGACACTTGATAACATCTTTTCTAAGTCCTGAGAATGGTTTTCTGAAACCGAAATGTTATAGTGTTGACTTTCTTCCATATTAAATTCTTCACTTTGAATTATTTTGTTTTTCAATTTTTCTCGAGATTGTTGGATTTTTTCCATTATTTACTTATATAATAAATTTTTACATGTGCTTGTGAATGTGTGTGTGGGTTATAGTTGTATATTATTGTGTGTGGATGTGTAAGTGGTGTTTAGTGTATGTGTACACATCCACACACAGTAATACGCAACTATACCCCCCCCCCCGCACACACACACACTCACAAGCATACATAAAGATTTCTACACAATCCCAACGGTTTTGAATGTATTTTTTGATTTTTTTCATTTTATTCATTTTCTTTTGTTATCTGTCTGATGATTGTTGTTTGTAAAACTTCTTGAAACTAAAGGTCGCATACAAACTTCCATGGCATTAAATATATAAATCTAATATATATTTATTTATTATCATTATATAATAGCTCTATCTTAGATATTGAGCACTCCCCAAATTATATCGCACTTGGTTTGCCACAAAGTGAATTAGTGACAACCAACACTGTTGCAATAGATATATATATATTTTTAAAAATAATGAGGAATCTGCTGAAATAAATATTATCACAAACGAATATGAGTGATTTTTAAGAATTTTCTTTTATTTATATATATGTATATATATATATAACCATTACACCACAAGCACCTTCATAGCCATAGATATTTAGTTTCATGAGATTCATGGGTTCTATAACAACAATCCTCTAAATTTATTGTTTGCATGTCATTTGTCTATGTTGAACAATTATTTTAGGTCATGTTAAATTATTTTAATAAAAATTAATACTAATTCATCTTTTTGTTTTATTTTAGAATGTAGCAGCTGTTTTGGGTGCACAAGAAAAGTATGATTGGCATAATTATAAACTAATTGAGGAAGATCTTTCCCGGAAAGGTTAGTTTTTTTTTGTTTAATTCATTTGATATACATTGTATTTTCTTGGTGTATTCAATACTGAACTATTTATAGATTTTTAGAAATATTGTTATTATTATTATTATTAGGGAAGTGCCTGTAGCATTGTGGCTAATGTACTAGACTACAATATTGAAGTAAATGAGTTAAAACTCCAGTCATGCTATTACGTTCACTTTCAGACTAATATCCTTGGAAAGGTACGAATTCCCTTATTCCACCACTAGTGTTCTTTTTTAAAGTTGGCTTTGGTGTTAAATAACCCACAAAAGTTGATATGCCATAAAAAAAAAGAAACCAAACTAATTATTATCATAACATGTAGATGGTTATTATTGAAGAAAATAAACTCGTCAAGCCAAGTTCAAGTTTTGGATGAGGTAGTTTGTCTTTTGCTTTGTCCTGACACTCTTGAAAAAGGCATGAATTTATCTTTTCCCTTGAGATTCTTTTGCTCATAGTCCTTTGCAGATTCAATGGATTATCAGAATCATTGAGGTTGTCAAGTAATTCTGTCATAAGCCATTCTGATTTTTTTCTTAGAATTTTCCCAGTTTTTATTGGATATGATTGTGAAGCAGGAAATTATAAACCTTAGCAGCTATAGCAGTTAGAGTTATTCCTCTTTTGTACTTGATGATTCTGTTGTCACTTTTCTTGAAGAAGGGAAGGATGCGACCTTTCATCCATTTCCTTATTGTGTTTTGGTTATAGACTATGTTGCATACTCAGATAAGTATGTCGTCAAATTTTCCTGTCTTCCAAACTTCTGGGGGTATTTTGTCAAAGCCCGCAGCTTTTCTGTTTTTAATTTTTTTTCAATACTGTATCAAGTTCTTCCATAAACTGTTCTAGTTTAACATCTAGTTGGCTATTAATGATTTTTAAATTGTTTTGTCAGTGATTTTTGGAGGGTTTCTGAGTAGATTCTGGAAATGTTTTTTCCACTTCAGAAGTCTTTCTTCTTGGCTGGCAGCATTTAGTTTTACCCTCAATGAACTTTTCCTTCTGCTCATCTCATTTATTGTTTGCCATGATATTCACGATTGTGTATCTTCTTCTGAAATTCTAATTTTATCTATTTGACCTTGAATGTATTTTAATTGATCTTGATGGTATGTATTGCCTGGTAGACCACGTGACAATACCTTTTTTATCACTGACATTATTGGAACTGCTGAAAGAAACTATCATTGTGTTGGGGTTACCATTAAATGTAGCACACATAATTCTTGGTAGAGTTCTTTTAATGTTATTTAGTGATTTTAAGGTATGAGGACCGAGAACCATTCCTACACTTATGATAGCATTCACTGAGTTTTTCCATGCAGATGCTGAGACAAATATCCACCCATTACCGCTATGATGGTATTTCAAATCTAGTACATCATGGTAATATCTTTGTCTTTGCATGCTTCTATTGCCTATATTCTGCTTGGCTGCAGATGCTGTAAAATCGGGTTGGTGGTTTATTGTATTTGATGTCCTGACATTAAATGTTGCTATGTTAATAATGTTTTTGCATCTAAGTAAGTTGGGTTTGGGTTCTGTAGTTGATTTTTCAAACATTGGGGTCTAAACTTTAGTTTCAGCAGAAAGTGCTTCTTGTTTACTTGCATGAAGAGCAATGTGGTTTGGGTGTACGGGTCGGATTAGAGTTGTGGTAGTCTTTCATTTGCTGTTTGTATTTTCTCATCTATAGACAACACCTTTAAAGATGAGTAGAAGTAGTTTCCTTACTGAACTATTTGATCCTGTCCATTGACCTGTGAGGTTCTTTCGCTCAGCATCTGATGAAGCATGCCAAAATTCATCCACTTTGCTTCACATCCACCATGCTGTATCCCATGGTTTCCATTGTTATATACTTGTGTAGCTTGCAAAATACTCTCCTCCTTCAGAGATTTATCCTGTGACAAACTGGTGCTGGATACTTAAGTGGTCATGGAGGTGTAAAAAACTCCTTTCTTAAACTTAAAATCCATATATTCTATTGTAGTTTGATCTGGTACATGTGGTATTATTTTATTCTATCATTATACATTGGCAAAATTATTCTTGGGAAGTATTTTGGAGTTTTCTGGTGTAAATGAAATATTTCCATTCAGGTTGAATTTCTTTTATTTCTAGATATTTTTAGGCTTAATTGTGTCTTTATTCCCTTTCAAAATGGAAACTCATATAAGGGATCAATAAAGCTACTATATACTTCCTCATTATCCTGTTGTGCTATCAGCACGGATATTCCTGACTCTCTCTTGCCACACCTCCCTACTGTCCATTGCTTTCGGCAGATCCTTAGGGCTACATCCCGTATTGGCACAGAGTTGCTGTATGTAGGTTCAAGCTGGACGTCCTGCCTTTGCTCGTCCATGTGAAGGGGTCCACAGGAGTACATCACTTATGAGCTCGTCCCTACTTCTCCAGCAGTGTCCTGCGTGTCTGTTTCGTCTAATTTTAATAGTTTTCATGATGGGTGGTAGGTGTCCATATAGCTGTTGCTTTGTGGGGTTTTGTCTCCAGGACTTGTTCAATATTGCTTGCAGCATTCTTGTGTAATTGCTGTCAAGCTTTTTCTCCATCTTAATTGACAGGTTTCTTCATTTATACATTTCTAACTACACTGTTTAATTATTTTGCCAAAAGAAAAATTTCAGTCATGTAACCTGAGAAAGAGGGGAACACACAACCATTTAGTGTTCAATTCTTACCCATGCCCTTTCACCTTTCTTTTTTTTTTGTTTTTCCTTTTTCACAAATGTTTACTTGGTGGGGCCCTAATTATCAAGTTTCCAAGTTTTTAAAGACTAAATTTTACTTTAATGGTAAGGTGCTATACAAATATGACCATGTGGCATACATGTAAGAATACATAAGCTGCTGAAGAACAGTAGCAGACTGAGGCAACACATAGACACCAAGCCATATGTATCGCTAATGCTCCTGTTTGACTACAACCACCACAGCCGACTCTACAGAAAGATTATGACATTTTTTAAAGACTAAATTTTACTTTGATCATAAGGCGCTATGTAAATATGACCATGTGGCATACATGTAAGAATACATAAGCTGCTGCAGAACATTAGCTGACAGAGGCAATACATAGACGTCGGGCTGTATGTATCGCTAACGCTCCAGCTAGACTGTAACCACCACAGCTGACTCTACAGAAAGATTTTGACATTTTTTAAAGACTAAATTTTACTTCAATTGTAAGACAAAAATTTCTTTTCTACTTTTTAAAAAAAAAATACTTTCATGCAAAACTAAAAAGAAAAAAAAAAATACAAAGAAATTATTGGCTTTTTCAAAGACTAATTTTACTTCAATAGCGCAGTAAATTTTTTTTTTTTTTTATTGATATATACACAACACTTTAAATAAATAAATAAAATATTTAAAAAAATCAAAATGTTTTAAATAAAAAATTAAATATAAGATAAAATTTACAAGCTAAAATTTAGAAAGATTTTGGCTTTTTTTTTTAAGACTAAATTTTACTTCAGAAGTAAGGCAAAGATTTCTTCTATTTTTTTTGTTTTTTAATATTTTCTCACAAAACTAAAAAAAAAATCTACTATCATGAATTAGAAAGTTTTTGGTCTTTTTGCTCTGAGTTATTTGGTATTTTTATTCAGCTAATCCTGTCTCAAACAATGCAATGCTTTTTTTTCATTGAGTGGTTGATACCAGGCAACTAATCTAGAAGGAAAACTGAATTCCAAACCTGGAAAGTCTAAAAGGTGTCTGATGTTATCCTATCAAAACTTTCATTCACTCCTTTTATTGGTTGGTTGGTGGGTTGACTAGTCTTTATGGCATGTCAACTCTTGTTGGGTTATTTTATGCCAAAGTCAGTTTAACAATTATCATATTTACCAACCCCTCCGCTCAGGGCAGGATATGACACAAGGTCAGTTTTTTAAGTGGAGTTTAACAGGTTTGAATTCAGAGTTTTCCTTCTAGACTAGTTGCCTCACCAAGGCTGAAGAACCTAGTCTGCCATACTATTTACCCATAGGTGGAGGGAGAATAATTGGATTTATACCTTTCCCAAGGGTATTAGTGCTATGTGAAATGCAATCAGTCTCATCCAGGATTTGAACTCGTGTCACCGTGTCCATTTCCTGTGACAATAACTATTACACCACGGGCACCTCCAGTTTAACAATTATGATCTCCTATTACATTCAATTTAGAAATATACCTTCACAATCACTTCACACAGATAATCACTTCACATAGATAAACAAATTTTATTTCATCCATAGATGAAACCTTAAGGGTATTAACACTCTGGGTTAGTATACCTGGGAGTAATGGCAACAAATAGTAGATCTGTACTCCCCAAAACTCTGGAAATTAAGCCTTGTTGTAATTTGGTGTCTTATGTACGACAAAAAGAAAGAATGCTATTTATACTAATGTTACATACTCTGACTCTCCAAATTTCTCACTATACCTCTTCACACATTATATGTTATATACCCTACCAATGAATATTAATGGCTATGCCCCATTCCTCATACTGTTATATACCCTACCAATGAATATTGATGGGTATGTCCCATTCCCCATACTTTTATATACCCTACCAATGAATATTAATGGCTATCCCCCATTCCTCATACTGTTATATACCCTACTTATGAACATTAATAGGTATGTCCATTCCTCATACTGTTATATACCCTACCTATGAACATTAATAGGTATGTCCCATTCCTCATACTGTTATGTACCCTACCTATGAACATTAATAGGTATGTCCCATTCCTCATACTGTTATATACCCTACCAATGAATATTAATGGCTATGCCCCATTCCTCATACTGTTATATACCCTACCTATGAACATTAATAGGTATGTCCCATTCCTCATACTGTTATATACCCTACCAATGAATATTAATGGCTATGCCCCATTCCTCATACTGTTATATACCCTATCTATGAACATTAATAGGTATGTCCCATTCCTCATACTGTTATATACCCTACCTATGAACATTAATAGGTATGTCCCATTCCTCATACTGTTATGTACCCTACCTATGAACATTAATGTCTATGTTCCATTCCCCATACTGTTATATACCATACCTGTGAATATTGATGGGTATGTCCCATTCCCCATACTTTTATATACCCTACCTATGAACATTAATGGGTATGTCCCATTCCTCATACTGTTATGTACCCTACCTATGAACATTAATGGGTATGTCCCATTCCTCTTAAATACATTGGATACTATTGTGAGGCGATGATTTATACTGACTAAGTAGTTCACCACTAGCAGCGGTTACCTTCTTCACACTGCTGGCAAGTATTCCATTTTGTTAACATTATAAAGATTTCCATTTAATTTCCAACCTCCATTTTGGTTATTTCTCATTCAGTAACCTTTTTCTTAGGTTACAACAATATATATATATATATATATATATATAAATAAAATGAATAATGTGATGCACTTCCCATCAACAGAGGCATATTTTCCCTTGCAATTTCTAACCATCAATCAGATTTTAACAGTCAGTGAAACAACAAATTCAGTGTCCCTACATAACATTATTCTTTTCTGCTTGTACCATAAAACCCATTGCAACCTGTCACTTGTTGTTTGTTACCCCATTCCTTTTTATTAAAATCTTTGTGCTTTCCAAAGTAGTTTGACCATGAAAACTTCTATTAATTCTGCAGTAATGTACCAAAAGATTATATAGGAATGTAACATTTACATTCACTATCCATATAAGAGTAAGTTTCTGAATGGTTACATTTAAGAAATTACGTTTTCAACTAGCTGCAGTTCAGCCATCATCTATATTTCTTTAGTCTTTTCCTTCCTCATCCAGTAAGGTATCAACTTATGGCCAATTTTTTTTTATATATGATATAATATAATATAATAGCTGTTTATATAATAGATATATATTTTTTTATATGGGGACTAAAGTTTTACTACTTAATAAAAAAAATGAAGTAAATAATTAAAACTTACTCTGTATGTAAGAATAACGTTTCCATATAATCTTTTTTGTAAATTACTGAAGAATTAACAGAAATTTTCATGGTTGGACTATTTTGAACAAACAACCAATTTTTTTATGTACTCAATCAGCTTTGCAGATGTGGATTTTTTTTCTTTTTTAACCTTTTTCAAGCTATGTGTGATTATAGACAGAATTCCTGTGCATTGCTAAGTGCAATTATATTTTAATTCCTAGTGTCATGCAGTATGTAATTATCTGTAGCATGTCCTGAAAAATATCCTGGGGTAATCAAATAACACCATTGTGATCTTGCAGGTGGAACTAAAGATAATTAACAGTAATTAAAGATTAAATTGAATCCGTCACCAGACCTCTAAAATGTCAACTGAATTTTTTTATATATTATTTTTTTATTGTCTGAGTGTTATTTTCAAATAAAATTTTTAAGAAATCTGAAAAAGCTTATACTATTGAATTATAATAATTTTTATTTACATTATCAAATTATCTAGGTTAATGTTATCATTCAAGAATTATTATAATAAAAGTATAGTTGGCAACCATAGTCAAGGGTTACCCAAAGGTTCCCTTTTCAATAGCTACTACACCATGGTGTAAGGAGGGCACTACTCCATTCCTGCGATTGCTCCACTTTACCCTTGATTCTTACCCTATAATGCTGAGTGCTAAGCAAGGCGGAACCAAGTACCATTTTTTGAGTATTTGATATGACTCAACCTAGGACTGAAACCTAGTCTCCCAGACCATTGGTGAACACTCTACTCATTAGACCAATGGCCCAGTTAATTTACTTTAACTATTATAATAAGTAATAAAAAAAAACAGAATTTATTTATTCATCTATTTTATTTTATTTTTTACTGTGGCCAAAAAGATTTGGAAAGTTTACTGTGATAAAAGATTGTTTCAAATTGAATTTTGCATATCAGAGACACAGTTAGCTTGGGTCATAGAATACACTGACTGCATCTTTGCTAAGGGTTAACTTCTCCGATGAGTGCCCTGATTATGACACAAAACCATCCAATGCTAAGTTTCCAATACTGAAGCTTTGGGGAAGTTGGACAACTCTTTCATTGCCATCACTCCCAGGTCCACTCTGACCCTGACTGGTAGCACCTAATAAGGTCTTATCTATGGGTCAAATAGAACTGTTTGATATTTAAACTGAGTGCAAACAAATGACTTATGCTAAATTGAATTGTTAGAAACAGAATGTTGGATTATGTAGTTGACTTCTAGTCAATAGCTTGGTAAAGACTAAAGTCTAAAGTCTCCCTCATGAAAGAGGAGAACTATTTATGGCACATTGAGAGATTCCATCATGCATACATGGGCCGGTCTATTCTTTAGGTTATGATTGGCTGAATCATTTCATTGGATATGCTTGTACATAAATACAAGCCCTCACTCGCGCTCAATCTGGTGTCAGTTTGGTGCATAAGCTGGACCTCTGGTTAGTGTTGCTGCTATTATTATCATTATTATTGTTGTTGTGTGTTGTTGCCTTCTATAGTTCTTTTGTTTATTCTACACAGAATAGATCCTCTGTGTTAGCTTGGTCAAGTAGCTACAGGGGACTTCATTTTATCTTAGTGGTTACCTAACCTAGTAAAATACTTAGTAACAAAATTAAAAAAGATTGGTTAATACTACTTCTTTATGCCTGGAAGGTAATAAGATGAAATATTTTAGGATTATTGAGGGTATTTAAAATTTTCAAGTGATCCCAAAGCCATCTCCCATCAACCACATTTGGTATATATAAAGCAATAATCCATTGTAAATTAATTATTAAAACAAATAAAATATCCTTCAAATATGAATAATTATCCTAAACTTTAATAAGTGACTCTGTTTCATTTATCATATTTACCAACCCATCCGCTTGGGCAGGATATGACACAAGGTCAATTTTTTTAAGCAGCGTTTAACAGGTTTGAATTCAGAGTTTTCCTTCTCCTAGACTAGTTGCCTCACCAAGGCTGAAGAATCTAGTCTGTCCTACTATTTACCCATAGCTGGGGAGATAATAATTGGATTCATACCTTTCCCAAGGGTATTAGTGCTATGTGAAATGCAATCGGTCTCGTCCAGGATTTCATTTATTAACACTGACACTCATATTATCCACACAAGTAAATACTACTTGTTAATAATAATGATTGACAGAACTTCATCTAAGATATAGCTAAAAGTAAATGGATAAAATGTTTTTATTTTGTATTTTCAGGACCTGGAGAACAAGGAGCAGCAGTAATTCTTACTCCCGAAGAAGAAAAACGAAAAGATGTTTTATATAAAACCAATGGTTTTAATGCTTTTGTCAGTGACAAAATATCTTTACAAAGATCTCTTAAAGACATTAGGCATCCAGAGTAAGTGTTCTTCTAAACTATTTTTATTTCTTTGTTTTTCTGTGTATTATATATATTGTAACCGGCTCATTGGCTTAGTGGGTAGAGTGTTCGTTAATGGTCCGGGAGACCTTGGTTCAATCACAGGTCACATCATACCAAAGACTTTAAAAATGGTACTTGATACTCCTTGCTTAACACTCAGCAATATAAGGTATTTATCAAGAGTAAAGTGGAGCAATCCAGGGAAAGGAGTAGCGCCCTCCCCTACACTTCGGTGTAGTAGCTATTGAAAAAGGAGCCTTCTGGTTGCCCTTGACTACGGTCGCTAATTTTACTTTACTTTTTTTTTTTTATATATATTGTATGCTTATCTGCTCAGGTACACTTGGTTTTTGCTACTAGGAAAATTTTCAAGCTCAGCTTCAGTGTAACTTTTCTAAGTTACTATGGCATTAAAAAGAAGGTCTTAGTCAAAGTTTCATTATTTTGTAAACCTTTTCTGTAGGAAAAGGAGGTATGTGTGATATAAATTTTATTGAAAAAAGACTTTGTAAACCAAGTTCAAATCCTGGACAAAATTGTTTGCATTTTACTTGTTGCCAATGCCCTTGGGAAAGGTATAAATTCATCTCTTCTTCTTTCAGCTATGGCTAAATAGTGTGCATTTACCCAACCCCTCCTCCATGGTCAGGATGTGACTCGAGACCAATTTTTAATCAGAGTAAAGCTGGTTTGAATTCTTCTTGACTAATTGTCTAACCAAGGCTAAAAAACCTAGCCTGCCCTATTATTTATACATAGCTAGAGGAAGAACAGATGGAATCGTGCCTTTCTCAACAGTATTAGCAGAAAGTGGAATGCAAACAGGATTTAAACTCAAGCCACTGATTACATTACTTACAATGATAACCATTAACACTATGCGAAAATAGTAGAACAGAATGAACTTGTTGCATACCAACAAGACTAAGAGAAGAAAAAGCTCTTAATTCAAAATCAGGAAGTGTAGAGTTAGCTACTCCACCTATAAAAACATTCTTGTTATGGAAACTACAGCAAAATCACTGGTAGAGTGTGGCTATGACCCTACACTCCATAAGGTGTTTACTGGATCTGCATTTATGTGGAGGAGAGTTTCTATGGTAGGTACTATTTACCAACCCCTCCGCTCGGGCAGGATATGACACAAGGTCAATTTTTAAGCGGAGTTTAACAGGTTTTTAATTCAGAGTTTTCCTTCTCCTAGACTAGTTGCCTCACCAAGGCTGAAGAACCTAGTCCGTCCTACTATTTACCCATAGCTGGAGGGAGAATAAGGGGGTTCATACCTTTCCCAAGGGTATTTGCCCGAAAGTGAACGTAATAGCGCGACTGGAGTACGAACTTGTGTACTACGATTCCGCAGTTCATCGCTTTAACCATTACACCACGAGGACACCCCGTTTCTATGGTAGGTGTTATCTTGTATCACATCTTACCCACATTGTTATTTCATATTCATAAAACTTCTCTGAAACACTATTATTACATATTTAAACAAAAAAAAAGATAAATAAAGTTAGATTTGAATGATTGAAGCTGGTGATTTCTGTGACCTTGTCAGTAAGACGGCTGTTGCATTAATTTTACAGAAGCCTTCTTTATTTTCAATCTGTGTTTCTTAACTACCATAGAATGACAGTTTATGCATTTACCCAACTCCTCTACCACAGATAAAAGATCAGTTTTTAAACTGATTAAAGTGAGTTTGAATTCAGTTTTCCTTTTCCTTGATTGGTTATCTAAGTCAGATGGCGACTGTAGTCGAGGGTGACCCGAAGGCTACCTTTTCGATAGCTACTACACCAAGGTGTAAGGGAGGGCGCTACTCCTTTCCCTAGATTTCTCTACTTTAACCTTCATCCTTACCTCATAATGCTGAGTGCTAAGCAAGGTAGCCTCAAGTACCATTTTTGAGCCTTTGGTATGACTCTATTGAACTCAGGTCTCCCGGGCCCTTTTGTCAAACCAAGGCTAAAAAACCAGTCTACCCTACTACTTAGCAATACCCAGATAGAGAACAGAGAAAATCATACCTTTCTCAAAGCATAAGTATAAAGTGAATCATAAACAGCTTCTTCTGGGATCTGATGATAACGCTTACACTAAACCTGATATGAGAAATAGTGGAGCAGACTAGGCTCTTAAGTCTTGTTGGTATGCAAGTCGATACCATTTCCTTTTTAGCCTTGTTGGTATGCAAGTCGATACCATTTCTTCATTAGCCTTGCTGGTATGCAAGTTGATAGCATTTTTTCTTTAGCCTTGTTGGTATGCAAGTTGATACCATTTCTTCATTAGCCTTGTTGGTATGCAAGTTGATACCATTTCTTCATTAGCCTTGTTGGTATGCAAGTTGATACCATTTCCTCTTTAGCCTTGTTGGTATGCAAGTTGATACCATTTCCTCTTTAGCCTTGTTGGTATGCAAGTTGATACCATTTCCTCTTTAGTCTTGTTGGTATGCAAGTCGATACCATTTCCTTTTTAGTCTTGTTGGTATGCAAGTCGATACCATTTCCTCTTTAGCCTTGTTGGTATGCAAGTCTATACCATTTCCTCTTTAGCCTTGTTGGTATGCAAGTCAATACCATTTCTTCATTAGCCTTGCTGGTATGCAAGTTGATAGCATTTTTTCTTTAGCCTTGTTGGTATGCAAGTTGATACCATTTCCTCTAGCCTTGATGGTATGCAAGTTGATACCATTTCCTCTTTAGCCTTGTTGGTATGCAAGTTGGTACCATTTCTTCTTTAGCCTTGTTGGTATGCATGTCGATACCATTTCTTTTTTGGCCTTGATGGTATGCAAGACAATACCATTTCCTCTTTAGCCTTGTAGGTATGCAAGTCAATACTGTTTTCTAAAGCAATAACTTATGCTAAGTGTAATGAATGACAGTTTAAGAATTTTGGTATAAACTAACTCAAATAATTGTGGCAGAAATACTAGTCAAAAAACTATGAATAAATGGTTATATCTTTATACAGAGTGGTGAGAGATACTGTAATTATTTCTCGTATATTTATGGTGGCACTTGTAGTGTAACAGTTATTGTTATAGAAAATGTACACAGCGGCGTAAGTTCAAATCCTGGATGAGGTTATTTGCATTTCTAATAGTGCTAATACCCTTGGGAAGGATATGCATCCAACTATTCTCCCTCCCACTACGAGTAACTATTGGGACAGACTGGGTTCTTGGTGTAGGAACAGCTTAGGAGAAGGTAAACTTTGAATTCATACCTGTTAATTTTTGCTTAAAGATTAACCTTGCTTTGCATTCTACTTGTGTGGAGGGGTTGGGTAAATACATCTTGTATCTCTTGTTGTGAATCCAATTTTATTATATGTATTCCCAAAGTAAGTATGTATAAAAAAAAAAAAGTTAGTAATACAATTTTAGTATATGTACTACCAAAATGAGTAAGGAAAAGGTGTGTATGCAGTTTTAGTATATGTATCACCTAAGTGATTATGTATGAAAAAAAGTTGTGAATACAGTTTTAGTTTATGCATCGCCAAAGTGTATGAAAAAAGTTGTGAACAATGCTTTTGCTCCAAAACCATTGTTAATTCAAGTGAAGAATTTGTTAGTGACACTGCTCACTTTTTTTTTTCAGTATGTGTATGAAATATATGTGTGCAAAAGAAAATGTTTCAAAAAAAGAAGATCAGCAGATTTTTTTATAGAAACACATTATTAAGTTTATTACTGAAATTTAAATCAACTCATGACTGAAAATTATATATTTACATAAGTCCACCTTCACAAAGTACCAGCATTTCTATACACAAATCACAAAATGTTTGGTTTGGTTTCTTTGTTTAATGGTAATCATACACACGGCTGCTCAAAGCATGCACAAATATGTCTGGTGTGTAAAATGACATCAGGGAGAGAGAAACGGGCGATTAGGGAGATCAAACTCGCATCCTCCTGATCGTGAATCGTATTTGACATCAGGACTACCTACACGCTGGTGCGCATGTAAACTACCACATTCTGTGATTGACCCGGATGTGGCATTTTGGTATGATTAAGTCCTGGAGGCAACACCCCACAAAGCACCAACTGTACGGCCACCTACCTCCTATCATGAAAACTATCAAAGTTAGACGAACCAGACATGCAGGACACTGCTGGAGAAGCAGGGACAAGCTCATAAGTGATGTACTCCTATGGACCCCCTCATGGCCAAGCAAAAGCAGGACAACCAACTCGAACCTACAGAGAGCAGCTCTGTGAGGATATAGGATGTAGCCCTGAGGACCTGCCAGAAGCGATGAACAATAGGGAGGAGTCCTGCCTGAATTCACCAGGCAAGAGAAGGCATTTTTCGCCTCACCTCTCCAGTCTTTGGGTCGCATTCGGCTGGCCTTGTTTGCCTGGGCACAGATCTGGCCAGGTGTGCCTCGGCACTGGAGTTTTCCGTCCACCCAGGCTTTTACCCCACTGGGGGGATTAGGTTTATTGCCTGGTGCCTGAGGTGCCCCTAAAAAGGGGAATGCCGACAGGGCCGAAGATATTTTTGGCAATGCTGGATGTGTGTGGGCTACGGCCCTGTGACCAGATCCACCTTAGAAACGGCCTTGTGCCATACTTGTCAGGTGGTGGGACGGTTGACAAATACCAGATGGCGTTTTGAGTCTTGGTGATACACGACGAGAGACGAGCTTGGATGTAGGACTGCTAAAGAAGATTGTTGCAAGCAAAAAAGGAATTCATAGGAAGAAGCTATGAGAACTGTCATTTTCAGCGTAGAAATTTGGCTGTCCACCTTCTATCAAGAAGATGACGACACAGCAACAGCACTTGAACTGATTCCATGTGTTCAGTTAGGAAAGCCTCTTTTCTTTCTGTTACTGACGAGGCATACTATCCACTCCCCACTTCTTTCACATATCAACGTTTGTAGGTTATTTAATCCCAAAGCTATTCTTTTAAAAGAAATGTAGTGGTACTATTTAACCCATAGATGAGAGGATAAGGAGGGGGTCATACCTTTCTGAAGGGTATTTGTCTGAAAGTGAACATAATAGTGTGACTGGAGTTAAAACTCACTTACTATGATTCCCCAGTCCATCGCTTTAACTATTACCCCCAACAAGGACACCTCCCTCACAATATGTGGTTTTGAATTGTCAGTTAGTCTTTACAATAACAGCAGTTTTAAAGAAGATATTAACACTCATAATACACAAATTTGTAAAGGAACACTTGAAGCTTATAATTACAACTTGATTTATCCCTATAAATTAGATTATCCATGAACTCATATTTGCAATTTACTTACATTTCTATACACAAATTGTACATACAATTTTGTTCTGTTTACTCATACTTACCAATAACTATTTCAAAGGAATTATTTCTAACTTGTTTTACTAAATTAGATGTCCCAAAGTCAATCTTCACAATATACCAGCATTTCTGTACACAAACCACAATATGTGTAATTTTGTCTTGTTCACTTATTTGACTAAATTAGATGTCCCATAAGTCAATCTTCACAATATACCAGCATTTCTGTACACAAACCACAATATGTGTAATTTTGTCTTGTTCACTTATTTGACTAAATTAGATGTCCCATAAGTCAATCTTCACAATATACCAGCATTTCTGTACACAAACCACAATATGTGTAATTTTGTCTTGTTCACTTATTTGACTAAATTAGATGTCCCATAAGTCAATCTTCACAATATACCAGCATTTCTGTACACAAACCACAATATGTGTAATTTTGTCTTGTTCACTTATTTGACAAAATTAGATGTCCCATAAGTCAATCTTCACAATATACCAGCATTTCTGTACACAAACCACAATATGTGTAATTTTGTCTCGTTCATTTGGCAATAATTGTAAAGTTTACAAATAATTGTTTTCAACTGTTTCAGCCAAATTCTTCCAAACATTCTAGTGTAGAATTTCTAACTCTTCATCTGCCTTCCTAATGAATTTCTGTCAGTTGTGTAGATAACTAGAATAAACATACTCCTGTTGTTGTTTTTTTTGGGGGGGGGGTATTGATTGTCTCCCAGAATTTTTATCTTTACCCAAACTTCTTGTACCATTTGTGGATGAATTGTGTAAACTCTGGGTATTTCCTAAAATGAATAAAAAAAAGTATGTATTTATTCAACCCCTCTACTATAAGCAGGATGTGACACATGGCCAATTTTTAAGCAGAGTAAAGCAGGTGTCCAAGTTTTCTCATATCAGATTTCACTTGTGTTAAAACGTTGAGTTTGGTAGATATAAGTCAACACTCAGTCGCATAACCAGTTGAGTTACAAGTTGATCTGAGCTCTCCAGAACTCTGAGGAAGGAAAGATTTTATAAACATTAGGGCATTCCATTATGTGCATGTGGTTAAGTCCATTCTCTGGACAGTGATTGGTTGCTGACCTAGGAATGGATATATTAGTGTATATAAACCGGCTTGCTTCAATAATGTCATGGAATCTGTATAAAGTTACAGCCCGTTTTTTTTTTGTCTGCCTGCTGGGACTGCTGAGCTGGTAAGTGTTGTTATTATTTTTGTTTTTTCTGCATATTAGAATTCAGTTTTTCTTCTCCTAGACTGGTTGCCTAACAAAGGCTAAAGTCTACCCTACTATTTACCTATAGCTAGAGGGAGATCAGATGAGTTCATGCCTTCACCAAGGGTATTAGAGTGAAATAAAATGCAAACTCATCATCATCTTGTCATGCTGCTAGCATGGATTTCCCTGTCTCTCCCTCACCATCCATCTCTATCATCTGTTGTTCCAGGCAGGTCTTCCAGGCTACATCCTGTATCAGTACAGAACTGCTGTAAATAAGTTCTAGCTGGTCATCCAACCTTTGCCCATCCATGTGAAGGGTTCCACTGGAGTACATCGCTTATGAGTTCGCCCTTACTTCTCCAGCATTCTTGTTTGTGTAACTTGGATAGTTTTCGTGAAGGGTGGTAGGTGGCCATACAACTGCTGTTTTGTGGGGTGTTGCCTCTAGGACTTGTTCAATACAGCTCGCAGCATTCTTGTGTAGTTGCCGTCAAGCTTTTTCTCCATATGTTTAGTTAGTGTCCATGTGGTGCATCCATATTGCAGTATTAATACAAACGCTGCTTGGAAATAACTGCATTTCATTTTATCAGACACGTCTGACTTATATATGACTAATAGCCTATTAATAGCTGTCCATGCCTTTGCTAGTTGCATGTTGATGTCATTTTTGATTGATGAGACACTGCTTCCTAGGTAGGTGGACTTGTCTACTAGTTTCAGAGGACCACCATTTTGCATGGAGATATCACCTCTTTGATTAAAGCACATCTATTTTGTTTTGTTTGTATTCACATGGAGGCCTATGCCACCTGCTGCCCATTCCAGACTATGTAGCTGGAATTCAGCTTGGGCAGGTGTATTTGCCAGACGCATTATGTTTTCAGTGTAGTCTGTATCCATAATAGTATGTGCGGGGTATATTCTGCTTCTTTTTTTTTTTTTTTTGCCAGTGTGCAGCCGTTTTTTTTCATTAAATCTATAGATGTTCAAATCATGTAGGCAGATATAAACTAGTTATGGGGTTAATTTATCTCCTTGCAGCACACCTGCTACAATGTTGAAATAGTCTTCATCTGGTGAGCAAACTTTTACTTTCGTGTTTTTATATAGCATCATTATGGCTACAATGTTTTTTCTTGGGGAGACCATAGGTGAGAAGTATTTGCTCTATCTTCCCTCTGTGTATGGAGTCAAATCCCTTGGAGTAGTCTACAAATAATAGTGTTGCCTCAAGTTTATTTGCACGAACACCTGGATTGTCAAGATTTGTGAAGTCGTGGATCGATTTCTCTGAAAGCCAATTCTTCTAAATATCTTCTCCATTTTAGGTTCTATGCAGTTGCATAGCAGAACATTGTAAACCTTGGCTACTATGAAAGTAAGAGTTATTACCTTGGCTACTATGAAAGTAAGAGTTATTACCTTGGCTACTATGAAAGTAAGAGTTATTGCCTTGGCTACTATGAAAGTAAGAGTTATTACCTTGGCTACTATGAAAGTAAGCGTTATTACCTTGGCTACTATGAAAGTAAGCGTTATTGCCTTGGCTACTATGAAAGTAAGAGTTATTACCTTGGCTACTATGAAAGTAAGAGTTATTGCCTTGGCTACTATGAAAGTAAGCGTTATTACCTTGGCTACTATGAAAGTAAGAGTTATTACCTTGGCTACTATGAAAGTAAGAGTTATTACCTTGGCTACTATGAAAGTAAAAGTTATTACCTTGGCTACTATGAAAGTAAGAGTTATTACCTTGGCTACTATGAAAGTAAGAGTTATTGCCTTGGCTACTATGAAAGTAAGAGTTATTACCTTGGCTACTATGAAAGTAAGAGTTATTGCCTTGGCTACTATGAAAGTAAGCGTTATTACCTTGGCTACTATGAAAGTAAGAGTTATTACCTTGGCTACTATGAAAGTAAGAGTTATTACCTTGGCTACTATGAAAGTAAGAGTTATTACCTTGGCTACTATGAAAGTTAGAGTTATTACCTTGGCTACTATGAAAGTAAGAGTTATTGCCTTGGCTACTATGAAAGTAAGAGTTATTACCTTGGCTACCATTAAAGTAAGAGTTATTACCTTGGCTACTATGAAAGTAAGAGTTATTGCCTTGGCTACTATGAAAGTAAGAGTTATTACCTTGGCTACTATGAAAGTAAGAGTTATTACCTTGGCTACTATGAAAGTAAGAGTTATTACCTGGGCTACTATGAAAGTAAGAGTTATTACCTGGGCTACTATGAAAGTAAGAGTTATTACCTTGGCTACTATGAAAGTAAGAGTTATTGCCTTGGCTACTATGAAAGTAAGAGTTATTACCTTGGCTACTATGAAAGTAAGAGTTATTACCTTGGCTACCATTAAAGTAAGAGTTATTACCTTGGCTACTATGAAAGTAAGAGTTATTACCTTGGCTACTATGAAAGTAAGAGTTATTACCTGGGCTACTATGAAAGTAAGAGTTATTACCTTGGCTACTATGAAAGTAAGAGTTATTGCCTTGGCTACTATGAAAGTAAGAGTTATTACCTTGGCTACTATGAAAGTAAGCGTTATTACCTTGGCTACTATGAAAGTAAGCGTTATTGCCTTGGCTACTATGAAAGTAAGAGTTATTACCTTGGCTACTATGAAAGTAAGAGTTATTGCCTTGGCTACTATGAAAGTAAGCGTTATTACCTTGGCTACTATGAAAGTAAGAGTTATTACCTTGGCTACTATGAAAGTAAGAGTTATTACCTTGGCTACTATGAAAGTAAGAGTTATTACCTTGGCTACTATGAAAGTAAGAGTTATTACCTTGGCTACTATGAAAGTAAGAGTTATTGCCTTGGCTACTATGAAAGTAAGAGTTATTACCTTGGCTACTATGAAAGTAAGAGTTATTGCCTTGGCTACTATGAAAGTAAGCGTTATTACCTTGGCTACTATGAAAGTAAGAGTTATTACCTTGGCTACTATGAAAGTAAGAGTTATTACCTTGGCTACTATGAAAGTAAGAGTTATTACCTTGGCTACTATGAAAGTAAGAGTTATTACTTTGGCTACTATGAAAGTAAGAGTTATTGCCTTGGCTACTATGAAAGTAAGAGTTATTACCTTGGCTACTATGAAAGTAAGAGTTATTACCTTGGCTACCATTAAAGTAAGAGTTATTACCTTGGCTACTATGAAAGTAAGAGTTATTGCCTTGGCTACTATGAAAGTAAGAGTTATTACCTTGGCTACTATGAAAGTAAGAGTTATTACCTTGGCTACTATGAAAGTAAGAGTTATTACCTGGGCTACTATGAAAGTAAGAGTTATTACCTTGGCTACTATGAAAGTAAGAGTTATTGCCTTGGCTACTATGAAAGTAAGAGTTATTACCTTGGCTACTATGAAAGTAAGAGTTATTACCTTGGCTACCATTAAAGTAAGAGTTATTACCTTGGCTACTATGAAAGTAAGAGTTATTGCCTTGGCTACTATGAAAGTAAGAGTTATTACCTTGGCTACTATGAAAGTAAGAGTTATTACCTTGGCTACTATGAAAGTAAGAGTTATTACCTTGGCTACTATGAAAGTAAGAGTTATTACCTGGGCTACTATGAAAGTAAGAGTTATTACCTTGGCTATTCTGAGGTCACTCTTCTTGGGGGGAAAGAGAAGATGCATTTCTTTGTCTATTGTGTTCTGATTATATACGGTGTTGCAGTATCAGAGCAGTATGTCAAAGAATTTCCTTGTCTTCTATACTCTGGGAGGATTTCATCAAGTCCTGCAGGGTGTGTTCTCCAATCACCAAATTGTCATGGCTAAGATACGATTGAGCCTACAAAGAAATACACCGCGAACAACCACAACCATACACTATGACTGGTCCCTGCTTAACAATGAGAATATTAGAGATAAATATATGTTAACACTAAGAAACAAATTTGATGCACCTCAGTAGATATCAGAAATACTTACTCCGAATGAAGAATATGAAAACTTTTTTAATGCTCACATAGGTGCCCGTGGTGTAATCGTTATTGTCGTAGGAAATGCACACAGTGACACGAGTTCAAATCCTGGACAAGACTGATTGCATTTCACATAGCACTAATACATTTTGGAAAGGTATGAATCCAATTATTCTCCTTCCAGCTATGGGTAAATAGTAGGGCAGACTGGGTTCTTCAGCCTTGGTGAGGCAACTAGTGTAGGAAAAGGAAAACTCTTAATTCAAACCTGTTAAACTCTGCTTAAAAAAAATAATTTACCTTGTGTCATATCCTGCCCAAGCGGAGGGGTTGGTAAATATGGTTAATGCTCACATAGAAGCAGTAGCAAACAAAGAGCTAATCCTAGAGTCCCATGGGAGACATTAGTGGTTAGAAAAAAGCATGCAGACATGAAAACCACATCTCTATGCAATAGGAGGAACCCAACTTAAGGCAGAAAATGAACTAACTAATGTATACCTAAAAGAACAAACAATACATACAAAATCAGATCAATAAGATTGGAGACTTGTTTCAAGATAGACAATCTAGGATAGCATGGTAGACAGGAAATGAAGGGAGTAGAAGGAAGAGTACTGTGAGAACTAAACTGAAAGCTGCCAGCCAAGAAGAACAAATACACATGTGGAAACAACATTTTGAGAGTTTACTTTACTCTCCAAAAGTTACAAAGGAACCTCTCACGAAAATTATTAGTAATCAATTAGACATCAAACTAGGACAGTTTATACAAGAACTCAAAACAAACAACTAAAATATTGCAAATAGTAACAGAATTTATTTTATATCATTCAACTGCACAAAATGCCTTCTCTAGGCCTCTTTTTTCTTTTTTCTGTTTGCTTTTTAACACACTGACACTGATTTTGCTGAAACCCTTAATGAACTTTAAGTGTTTGTTTATGTCTTGTTGGGTTTTATAATACATCAACCACTGTTGGTTATTTAATGCTAAATTTTTTTTATACATCTATATTTAATACATAGGATTTAGTTTGGTTTGGTTTTATAACATATCAACCATTGTTGCTTATTTAATGCCAAATCGTCTTTATACATTTTTTTCATCATACAACATGTGAAAGCACGTGCATTACCCTGCCCTCATCAGCCATCAACCAAGAGTCATAACACAGTTTCAGTAGCTCAAGGCAGTACTGCCACTCCTGGCGCTACCAAGCAGTTTTTGCCACAGGATAGCTTATTAAAAAAAAAGAATATATATATATATATATATATATATACCAGATCAACCAAGAGGAGAAATTACATATGTTCATCTTCATTTTTAGTGCAGTTTGTGATTTTATAAAATGCGTTTACTTTTGGCCGTTGATGTCAGTAACTGCTTTTTGATGTTGCGTAATCATGTGGGAATGATGATTCCACAGGCATTTCATACATGCTGAAAACTTTTTGCTCTTGACCAAATCCAGCTTGGTGCATATTGCACTGTAATCCAACTTCCCATGAATTGGGGCTTCTTTTAATCGGCGCCTCAGCATTCTCTGTTCCAATCTTAACTTTCACTTCTGTATCTGTCATTTATTCAATTGTTTTTCTTCTTTTTTTTTTTTTTTATGTATATTTCTGCAGAAAGATGTCATTTGTTGATTAATGGGCCCCTTAAGATGGTTGGTGAGCAAAAAAAAAATAAAGCTCCTAGTCTAAGTTTGTCCACATAGCTTATCTGATTACCCTTGGGCCACTGAATTCTTAGCTTGCTAAGAATGTCTCCAGGCTGTTGTCGCTCAACAATAGGCTCCTGAACACTGTGAGGGTGTCCCTGATTCATAAACCCATCATTCAATTTACATTCTCCATAAGGAGAGTTGTGTCGTTTGCACCAGTATGCTTTGTGGATTTGTAACCCTGGCAAACTGTTGTAGCTAGGTACATGTCTAAGTCATTTTTGTTGGAGCAATAGATATATATTAAATATATAGTGTATGGTTTGGTTTTATGGCATATCAACCATCGTTGGTTGTTTAATGCCAAATCCTCTTTATACATATATATTAAATATATAGTGTATGGTTTGGTTTTATGGCATATCAACCATCGTTGGTTGTTTAATGCCAAATCCTCTTTATACATATATATTAAATATATAGTGTATGGTTTGGTTTGGTTTGGTATGGCATATCAACCATCATTGGTTATTTAATGCCAAATACTCTTTATACATATATATTAAATATATAGTGTATGGTTTGGTTTGGTTTTGTTTTATGGCATATCAACTATCATTGGTTATTTAATGCCAGATCTTCTATATAGATATATATTAAATATCTAGGATTTGGTTTGGTTGGATTTTATAACCAAACATTGTAGGCTATTGAATGCCAAGTCCTCTTTATACATACATATTAAATAGATATGATTTGTAAACACATTTTGTAGATACACAAACAATTCTATTTAAAGCAATTAAATTTAGCATAAGTTATCAAAGTTAAATGGTTTCAAGTATTGCTATATATCACTAACAATTCAATTAGACATCAGTCATTTGCTTACGTACAGTTAAATTATCAAATAGTTCTATTTCTAACAATTCAATTTAGCATAAGTTATTTGTTTGCACACAGTTTAAATGTTAAACAGTTCTATTTGACCCATAGATAAGACCCTATCAGATGCTTCCATTCTTAGCCAGTGTGGACCCAAGAGCAATGGCAATGAAGAGGTTCTCTATATTCCCAAAATCTTCAGGGTTGGAGCCTCACCATCAGATTATTGTTTTTTTTTGTTTTTTAAGGTGTCTGTGAACCAGAATTCTAGAATACTTATAAAATCTCTATAAACCCATAAAATCTTGTCAAACCATACATCAAATGAAAGGAAATTGATTTATCTACAAGTTTATCCGGTTTGTTTATATGTGTATTGTTTTTTGTTTTTTTAATAACTTTTATGGATGAGACAGAGGAAAAATGATGAATATTCAGACTCCTGTTTTTCATGTATTATTCCCTCATGCTTTGCTTATTTACAAAAACTTACATTGATGTGAATCTGGTCAAATTTGGCAGAAGAATAGAATAAGAAATACCATTTAATGTAGTCTATGAGTAGTTACTTTTGTCATAACCCATTTTCAAAGTTCAGCCTCTATAACACTGTAACTTTTCCTTGTAAAGGTTCCACTCAATCACAAATTGGTAAAATTGGCTTTTTTTGATTTTTCATTTAAAAAAAAAAAAAATTAATGTCCATTAACTTCTTTGCAATTGTCATAAAAAGCATTCATAATCAAGACAGATTTACTTTTTAAATCAGCATATCAGTAGCCACTACCTGCTTTAATGTAAAATTTTCATTGGGATATTTCCAACATAAATATTTGGTTGAATTTTTCCTTTTGTGGAAGAAATATTGCTTTTATTTTTAATTTTAAGGAAATAACTAAATAAATCTTTGATATTATAAACAAATATGTTACTTGATTTTACTTCAAAGTTTTAACATAATTTTAAAGTATATATTTTAAACTCTTGAATTAGCAGTTTTTTGAAAATTACATCATAGAGAAAAATCCTATCATGCTGTTGAAGAGTATTTTGATATGAGTTAAATCCTTAATAGAAGTTGTGTGAAAGTTTACATCAAAGCACAGTATCATACACCATTACGATGAGGTTTATTGGGGCAAAAGCCCCTGTGTTGAAAGACACACACACGTGCACATTGATACTTTTGGTTATTCAAACCAGAATGTTGAGAGGGAAAGTTTGACTTTGACACACTGTTTTATAAGTTACTTTGGTCATGCCACTTAGCATCCATTAGAAGGGCTATTTTGAAGACAAAAGATGTAATCCCTACTAGTTAGTCCTGAAGACCAATTGCTACTGAATAGGGAGCTCGATCTTCACTCAGTGACTTATACTTGTGCCCAAACTAAACTACACTATGGTATTAAGTGTACCTTTTGTGATGTAAGAGTTTTCAGGTTAGGCTACTTGACCATTACTTGTGAATTTAATTCTCAGTGAGTGGCTCATACTATGACCTTGTGCCACAACAAAGCTTAGCTTTGTATAGGACAACTGACAAAACTGATGTCTGTCTTTTAAAGTCTTTTAAACCAGTTGCCACTAAGCAGTAAGTTTGATCCACACTAAGTGCAAATTTGTGCCGAGGTGCTCTGTCTGTTGTAATAGTTATGAAGCTGTTATAGATAATATACCAGACCATTGGCCTAATGAGTAGAGTGTTTGCCAATGGTCCGAGAGACCGGAGTTCAATCCTAGGTTGAGTCATACCAAAGACTTAAAAAAATGGTACTTGATGCCACTCTGCTTAACAGTGTAAAGTGGAGCAATCCTGGGAAAGGAGTAATACCTTCCCCTACACCTCGGTGTAGTAGCTATAGAAAAGGGAGCCTTCTAGTCACTCTCAACTAAGGTCGCCAACTTCACTTACTATAGATAATTTCTAATTAGTTTATTTCTTACTTGGTGCTCCATTTTTCTGTTGTCCAGTTGGCTGGAGCTGTAAAATACACCGACTGTTTCTCTGCAAAGGAGTAAGACCCCCCCACCTCCCAACAAGTGTCCTGATATGACACTAAACTATCTGATGATGAGGTTCCAGTAATGCTGGAGCTTTGGAGAATGTGGAGTACCCCTTCATTGCCATCGCTCCCAGGTCCACTCTGGCCTGGAGTGGTAGCACTTTGATAAGGGCCTTATCTATGGGTTAAATAGAACTAAACCAGGATTACTTAACTTTACTGTTTTTTGCATTTAAACTGCGTACTTAAGCTAAACTGAATTGCTTGAAATAGAACTATTTTGACCTCTAAACTGTGTACTTATGCTAGACTGAATTATCTGAAATAAAACTGTTTTGACATTAACTCTGTGTATTGCCCAGTTGGCTGGGGCTTTAGAATACACCAACTGCAGAGGTAAGACCACCCTCTCTACAAGTGTCCTGGATATGACATGGTGAGGTTCCAGTGATGCTGGAGCTTTGGGGAATATGGAGCACTCCTTCATTGCCATTGCTCCCAGGTCCGCTCTGGCCCGGAATAGGGCCTTATCTATGGGTTAAATAGAACTAACTGCATACTTATACTAAACTGAATTGTTTGAATTAGAACTGTTTGACTAAACTGAATATCTTGAAATAGAAATGTTTTTGACAATTAAACTGTACTTACATTTAAACTGCATGCTTATGCTAAACTGAATTGTTTGAAATGGAACTGTTTTTGACAATTAAACTATATACTCATGCTAAACTGAATTGTTTGAAATAGAACTATTTGCATAAAAATGGATTTGGCGTTTAATAACCTACAAAGGTTGATATGCCATAAAACTCAACCAACCATTTTTCTGGCCTAGTTCCAAACTAATTTAAATCTAGTATATGGGTTTCTGATGACAAGGAAGTATGCTTTTAGAGCAGATGAGCAGTATTAGATGACCCATATAAATGTTGGTATGGCTGGCAAGTAAACTTTTTAAAATACATTAATACAAATTAGATATTCATATAAACTATTTATAGATTTGAAAAAAAAAATCTAAGAATGTTTTCAAAACTTTTTTAATACTTGGTAGACAAAATAAAAATCTGTACTTTGATTTTATTTATTTATTTTTAATTTTAATTTTATTTACAGATGTGGCATTTTAAAAGTTTTGCTCTTTTAATAAATTCTAGCTCAGATAAGTCCCTGGGGGGGTAATGCCTTAAGTGCTAGACTACAGCCTTGAAGTAAGTGAGTTTGAACTTCAATCATACTATTACATTTACTTTCGGACTAATACCTATAGGAAAATTCCCTTATCCCCTAGCTATAGAGTAAATAGTACCACTAGTTTTCTCCTACAAGGATGGCTTTTGCATTACATAAACCACAAAGTTTGATGTGATATTAAACAAAGAAACCAAAACAAGTTCTGGCTCTTTTCTTTTCTTTTTGAAAGCTTTTTTCTACTTTTTCAATGGATGTTTTATTTGTCTTTAAATTTAAAAAAAAAAAAAAAAGAAGAAATTGAAGAACTTATCTTATTTACCCAACCCCTCCGCTCGGGCACGATATGACACAAGGTCAATTTTTTTAAGCGGAGTTTAACAGGTTTGAATTCAGAGTTTTCCTTCTCCTAGACTAGTTGCCTCACAAGGCTGAAGAACCTAGTCTGTCCTACTATTTACCCATAGCTGGAGGGAGAATAATTGGATTCATACCTTTCCCAAGGATATTAGTGCTATGTGAAATGCAATCAGCCTTGTCCAGGATTTGAACTCGTGTCGCTGTGTTCATTTCCTACAACGATAACCATTACACTACTGGCACCTCCTTGAAATTGAAGAACTTATAAGCTACAAGATGTGAACAAAACGGTACTTTCATTTTCCTTGTTTAACTATGAAATGAATATAATTCATAAAATTAAATTGTAAATTTATATTCTAACTTTTTTTTTACTCATTCTAATAAAATCAAATTGCTTCTTACATGATCAAGAACACTTGAAAATTTTCTTAAACCATTTTGTGTGTGAAAATTGTTAAAGTTTAATTTAAATCAGAAATAATTGTTTTTCACCCTTTTATTTTGAGTTTTTAATTCATTATTTATTTATTCATTACTATTTTCTCCTTGCGAGTTTTTACCAACAGCTAAAGTTGTTGATCTTTCACTGGAGATTGAGTGACAACAAGTCTCCGGGTCTCTTTTCAGTTTTCTAGCCAATTGCAACAATGCTATAGTTTAGATGGTCTCAATCCTTCCTCTGATTTTTAATTCTTCCAGTCTCTTATCCAAGCTCTTGGGGACTCTTCCAAGTGCACTAATTACAATTGGTATCACAATCACAGTCATTCTCATGTTCCACAATTTTTTTTTAGTTCTCTGGCAAGATCCAAGTATTTGTCATTCATTTTGTTTTCTTTAATATTTACTCTGTGGTCCCCTGAATTGGCAAAATTCACATTTTTGATTTTTTATTTTGTTAACACTAGGACTGGTCTTCTGGTTGGGGTGATATATTTTTTTAATCTTTTATTTATTTATTTATTCATTTTTCAACCCTGTATTATTAGCTGCTGGGCATTAATTAGGAAATTACTTTTTTTTCCTCCTGCATCTGAAGGATGTTTATGAACCAAAGTTAAAGGGAAATAATCTAGAAAAACTAGATATATTTCTGTGATATTGCATTATGCCTTATAATAGATGTAAATTAACTGCTCACAATGTTGTTGATGAGGGTTAAATAATCCTCTTTCTTCTTCACTAAAGTTCATGAAATGGACTCAAGGTTTACATTCTAAAACTTGCCATTAATGATAGATGAATTTGTACAATTGTCTGTTAACAATTTTGATTTAGAAGATCTCTCTCTTTCTCTCTCTCTCTCTCTCTCTATATATATATATATATATATATATATATATATACACACATGCACTCTCACTCACACACACACACACACTGAAGTTGCTTGTGGTGTAATGGTTATCATTGTCAGAAATGAATACGGCAATCCGATTTCAAATCCTAGACAAGGCTGTTTGTAATTCATCATCGTCAAGTCACACTGACAGCACAGATTTCCCTCTCTCTCCTTCTCTCTCTCTCTATCCCTATCATCCATCTCTCCCGGCAGGTCTTCCAAACTACATTCTATATGCACACAGAGCTGGTGTAGATAAGTTCTTGCTAGTTGGCCAATACTGGCATGTCCATGTGTTGGGGTCCATAGAAGAATGTCACGTATGAGTTTGTCCTTGTTTTTCCAGCAGTGTCTCACATGTTTTGTTCATCTTTTTTTTTTTTTTTTTTTTTTTTAGATGGGAGGTCAGTATCCATATAACTGTTGCTTTGTTGGGGTGTTGTTTCCAGGATTTGTTCAAAATAGCTCATAGCATTCTTTATATTTCATGTGCTAATGCCCATAGGAGTAGTACTAATCCAACTTTTTTCTCTCCAGCTATGTGTAAATTGTAGGGCAGGCTGAGTTCTTTAACTTTGGTATGGCAACTGATCTAGGAAAAGGAAAAGTCTGAATCCAAACCTGTTAAATCCACTTAAAATTTGACCTTCTGTTGCATCCAACTCATGGGGGAGTGGTTAGGTGAATACAGATTGGACTCTTTAAACTTGATTATGGCAACTGATCTAGGAAAAGTCTGAATCCAAACCTGTTAACTCCACTTAAAAATTGACTTTGTGCTTAATCCTGCTTGTTTGTAGGGTTTGAGAAATTTATATATATATATATACACACACACACTCACCAGTCCATTAGCATAGTGGGTAGTGTATTCGCCAATGATCTGGGAGACCAGGGTTCAATCCTTGGTTGTTTCAAAAAAAGACTCAAAAAATGGTACTTGATGCTTCCTTGCTTAACACTCAGCATTATAAGTTACAGGTCAAGTGTAAATAGATCAATCCAGGAAAAGGAGTAGTGCTCTCCTCTACACCTCAGTGTAGTAGCTATTGAAAAGGGAGCCTTCAGGTCACCATCAATTACGGTTGGCAAATTTACTTAAAAAAATTATATGCACACACACTAATGTATATATTTTCAATTTGTTTACATTTTTATATAGAAACCTATTTAATGTTTCTAATATTAGATCCACAATCTCTAAAAAGTTGTATCATTATATATATATATATATATATATGTATGTGTGTGTGTGTGTGTAAGAGCGTCTTTACTGTTGAAGATTATGACATTTGCTTTTAAATGGGTTTCTATAATTAGTGTCAGTAGCTAAAGGCATTTAAGTACATTAGCACTGGTTTAAAAATTAATTCTATTAAGTGTCAGTTACATGTTTCTAATATGTAGTGCTTCAAGAATCTGTAGTTTTTGTTTATTATTTTGATGTTCTAATATTGTGTTGTCAGTGAGAATTTTCCGTAATTGTTTTGTTGGGCATGAGTGGTTTTTTAAATGCTGAGCTATTGAACTTGTATCAGAAAGGTGCATTGTAAGTCTCCTTGACAGGGTAGTTGAGGTTAAACCAACATATATATTATTATTATCAGAGATACAATCGCCTAAAGGACATCTAAATTTATATATAATGTTGGTTTTTTGCAAAACTCCAATCGAGGGAGAGGAATTATTTCTAATGACTAAATTCGAGGTTTTAAACTTATTATAATATAAGATAAGTTCTATCTTTTTATTAGGATCAGTGGGGAGTATGTTTCTGTGAATTAGTTTAATAGAATTAATTTTCAAACCAGTGCTAATGTACTTAAATGTCTTTAGCTACTGACACTAATCATATATATATATATATATATATATATATATATATATATATATATATATATATATATATATAAGCATATTTTTATTTCACTACATGAAATTTCACTGTTTTAATAATCAGGGGAGTTTTGAAAAATAAATCTTCAATTACCAGTAGATTCTCTGAACCCAACAAACTGTAAAACAAGAGTTGATTTGGTTTGGTTTCTTTGTTTAATGGCATATCAACCTTTGTAGGTTATTTAATACCAATGCTATTCTCCGAGAAGAACAGTAGTGGTACTATTTAACCCATAGCTGGGAGGATAATGGGTCTCATACCTTTCCCATGGGTATTTGCCTGAAAGTGAACGTAATAGCGTGACTGGAGTATGAACTCGCGTACTACGATTCCGCAGTCCATCACTTTAACAATTACACCACAAGGAGGGCACCCCCTTAAAACAAGAGTTGAATTATGCATCTAAATTGCTTATTTGCTTGTTTACTGCATGCAATTCATGCATTAGTAACTCATTAGTAGTTCATTTTATTAAATAATTTATATTGCTTTTCAGACCTGACAAAATACTTATCAAATAGCTTAAGATCCCTCCTCTTATATTTGTTTGCACATTCATATCATTAAACCATATAACATTTCTGTATCTGTTATGTCTTCTCATATTTAGGCTACTAACATGTCATCTGGCTATTGAAGCTACTATTTATTCATTTATTCATTTATTTTTAGGGCATTTTCATGTTCCTTATTTTTATTTATTTATTTATTTATCTATTTATTTATTTTTTTGCTCCATTAAAATTTTCAGCACCGTTTGAATTTTGGTCACCTGCTTGTTAGGTTAGGTAATTTATTTTAACTACATATCAACTCCTGTGGGTTATTGAATGCCAAATCCAGCTTATACATATATGTATAACTTTTAAGTGAATAGTTATGTGAATAACTATATTTTTCAAATGAGTCAGAGTTCATTTGTTTTCACACAGTTAAATGGTTTCAATTTTTGCTATTATTGCTTGCATGCAGTTAAATGGTTTCAAACATTGCTAATATGAATAATTCAATTTAATATTAACTGTGTGCAAACAAATAATTAAATGGTTTCAAATATAGTATGTCTTTAAACAGCTCTATTTGACCCATAGATGGAACTCAAACAGGTACTACCACTCTGGGTCAGAATGGACCTGGGAGTAATGGTAATGAAGGGGTACTCCACATTCTCCAATGTTCCAGGACTG
>CAUZXS010000255.1:0-34474 GCA_963585895.1 Sepioteuthis lessoniana | reverse complement strand
TGTATATTTTGTGTGTATATATACTATATGTATATTGTGTGTGTGTATATATTATATATATTGTATGTGGGTTGTAAATATTATATATATATATATTGTGTGTGTGTACGGCAATTGCAGAAGAATGTTGCGAGCAATATTGAACAAGTCCCGGAGGCAACACCCTGCAAATCACCAACTATAAGGCCACGTACCTCCTATCATGAAAACTATCCAAGTTAGACGAACCAGACATGCAGGACACTGCTTGAGAAGCAGGGAGGAGCTCATAAGTGATGTACTCCTCTGAACCCCTCCATATGGCCGAGCAAAAATGGGACAACCAGCTCGAATATACATACAGCAGGTCTGTGATTATACAGGATTTAGCCCCGAGGACTTGCCAGAAGCGAAGAACGATAGGGAGGAATGGCGTGATAGGTTCAGGGATATCCGTGCTGGCGGTATAACACGAATATATATATATATATATATAATATATATATATGCTTAACCGGGACATTGGCCCAGCGGTTAGAGTGTTCGCCAATGGCCCGGGAGACCTAGGTTCAATCCCAGGTCGAGTCATACCAAAGACTTTAAAAATGGAACTTGATACCACCTTGCTTAACACTCAGCATTATAAGGTACGGTTCAAGGGTAAAGTGGAGCAATCCAGGGAATGGAGTAGCGCCCTCCCCTACACCTTGGTGTAGTAGCTATCGAAAAGGGAGCCTTCGGGTCACCCTCGACTATGGTCGCTAACTTTACTTTACTTATATATATGCTAGCACTACGATATGATGACTGTAAAATACCAATGATTATTAGTTTTTGGTATAATTGTAACCATATAACTATTTAGATTATTTAAAGATAAAACTACAAACAATCATATATATATAACGGTTCTGGGTTTAATTAACCCACAACGGTTGATATGACATAAACCTCATTTATTTTCTTCATCTATAGAATTATTTCCAGTTAAGTGAATTCTGTTACTGACTTATTTTTCCTTTTGTAATGAAACTTATTTTATTTTTAACGATATTTAAAATAAATGATTGATTTAAACATTTACTGAAAATAATTTGGATAACTTTCTCTCTCCCTTTGTTTTTTGTTTTTTTTTTCCAAATGATCTCATTCAGAACCCGGAATTGAGTTCAATCTACCAAAATGAAAAGTTAGATTACAAGAAAAAATTCAATAGCCAACTTAGATTATTAAGAAAGAAAGAAAAAAACAACAAATAAACAAATATTTCTGATAGTTAATTGGTTCAAACTTAAACACAAGATCAAATATAAAAGTACGTTGATTTGGGAAAAAAAAAAAAAAAATAAATAAATAAATAAAAATCAGTCAATCGTTCGAAGAATCGGGGAAATGCCAATAATGGGGACGTAATATTTGACGCTACAACAGTTTGTAAAAAATATAGTGTGTGTGTTAGTGAATAAATATATATAATGTGTTTGTTTGTGTGTTTGCATAATATAATAAAATGTGTGTTTTTATATATATAGCCATCCACAGACAGACTATCAGAACTATTCAGTGAGGCTAGACACGTAGGACGCTCGTAGCCGGGATCGAAACCCATCCAACTTTACGTTAGACTAAGTCTCAGACTGCTCGGCCAACAAGCGTACCACGTTGGATATATATATATAAACACATGGTGCATTCAATAAGTTTCCAGACTTCTTTGTACAGGCATTTAAAATTGTCGTAGACTCGTTGAAAATTCACTATGTTATTGCTATACATCTTATGAGATGACTGACTAATTTTTATGATTTCAGGTTCAAATGAACAGCTACAGCAGGAATTGGAATACACCCTACTAAATCATATATATATATATATATATATATATATACGCATATCTATACATAAATACACACACACACACACACACACATATATATATATATATGTGTGTGTGTGTGTATACACAAAAAATTATTACTATAAAATCATTGATGCAAAAGTTCCAATCTGAGTTCGTCACTGTTTATATAGCAGTTCTTGGCGCATGTCTCTTAAAGACGAGATGCGAGAACTGCCCGCGAACTCCTTAAAGCAAAACTGCTTGCAGCCCTCAGAAATGTGTGTGTATAACGTTATATATATAATTTCCCACAATACCCTGTCATGTTTACTTCCTTACTTTCTTTTCCCTGTTTTTTTTCATTTTTATTTATATTTTCACCTACTTATATAGTTAACAATTTTGTAAACAGGTTTTCTCTCTTACTGCTACTGACTCTGCGGAATTAAAAAAAAAAAAAAAAAAAAAATAGATAAAATAAAATAAAATCTAGCAACTATCTTCTCAGGCCCTCTTCCTAGTTTGGTGAACACACCAGTTGCCAAAAGGTTACTCTCTTGCTTTTGCAGCTGGCTGACTAAGAATGATACACACAACAAAAAAGAAAAAAAAAATCGTATACATACGAGGATCATTAAATAAGTTACCAGACTTTTTTCGTATGGGCACTTTAATTGATAGTACACACATGAAACTCTTGTCCCCTTCGAAGTAACCTCCTACGGCTGCAATGCACTTGTTGTACCGTTCCAACAACTTCTGCAAGGCCCCATCGAAGTCCTCTTGTGTGAGCGTGTCAATGACCTTCGTCACAGCCTCTTTCATCTCCTCAATTGTCTCATAACGACAGCCTCTCAGCTTAGGGAATAATCAAATAGGGAGGCTGAGGAACTGTCTTGATTCCCATCTTGGTCAAATAGTCTGTGACAAGGATGAAGTTGTGGACTGGTGCATTGTCCTGTTGGAAATGCCACTGACCCGATTTGAAGAGTGCTGGCCTCTTCTGACGGAATCTCTTCCTGAACTCCCTTAAAACCTCAACATAGTAACCCTAACCCTTTGGCCAGTCAACTGTGGTGTATTGACTTTCATACTCCTCCCACACCTCTCATCATCCCTCACAGACTCTCTGCCTTCCTTGAATCTCTTATGCCACTCAAAAACTGATGCTCGATTCATGCAAGATGGTCGAAAAGCAGTCTGAAGCATCCCATACGTTTCTCTGGCATTTTTTTTCTAAGTTTAAAACAATTTTATTGCATATCGTTCTTCCTCACGTCCAGATTGCATTTTTGAAATTCACCAGCTGTGGCAATCAGGCTTTAGTAGGGTGTATTCCAATTGCTGCTGTAGCTGTTCATTTGAACCTGAAATCCTAAAAATTGGTCAGTCATCTCATAACATGTATAGCAATAACACACTGAATTTTCTACGAGTCTAGGACAATTTTAAATGCCTGAACAAAAAAAGTCTGGAAACTTATTGAATGCTCCACGTATATAATAGCTCCAATCTGTCTAAGATTTAACAACCTACAACACAACTGTACAATACTATGAGTGGGAACGGGCCAAAATCGTCTGTTTCCCCACAATCAATGTCACGATATCGTCAGACTACTTCGACCCTTCCGCATTTTTGCAAAAGGGGAGGTACTGCTTTGAGGTTGGAACTCTCAGCGTCAAATTAAGTGAAGGTGAACCTCCCCATACGTAATAGTAGTGACATTGTCATAATTTCCTGGCTTTGAGATAATCCTTTCCTTCTTGATTTGCTATGGTTATTGGTTTGGGCAACTTTTGGCGCTTAATATGTATTCACCCAACCCCTCCATCAGGATGTGACTAAAAATCAGGTTTTAAATAGAATAAAGCTACTTTAAATTCTCTCTTCCTTCTCAAACATTGGTTTCCTAACTAAGACCAAAAACCTGCCTGTCGTATTTTTACTTTAGCTGGGGTAAGAAGACACGCAATTATTTCTTTCCTTAGGGCATTAGTATAAAAGGAAGTGCAAACAACGGCTAACTTCTTCTGTTTGTAAAAAAAATACTTAATGTCAAAATTTTCCGTGAAGTCCGACAAAACATGGATTTAAGGGAACTTTTAGTCTAAGTGGACTGAAACATAAAATATATCAAAGTTGTAACTCTCATTAATCTTAGGAATTCGGGCAAGTAAAAACCTGAAAGTCATGTAACTGGAGTTTTCGACTGGAGGCGGGTAGTAATAGTAGTTGTAGTATTGAGAAAGGTTTTAACTTGAGACTCGTTCGAGATATCTTAGTAATTAGTTAATTAGCTTTGATAACTTAAAGTTTATAATAGAGAATAGAAATGTAAACGTTTGAAAAGACATTAAAATGTTATATTTTTTAAAATCCAATTATGAGTTGGTTTGGTTTTATGGCATATCAACCTTTGTGGGTTATTTAACGCCAAATCCATTTTTATCAAAATAATCTGTTCTATTTAAAAAAATTCACTTTTGCATAAGTACACAATTTAATTGTCAAAAACATTTCCATTTCAAATTATTCAAGCAGTTATATGTAACAATTCAGTTAAGTGTAAATACAGTTTTAATGTCGAAAAACAGTTCTATTTGAAATAGTTCAGTCAAGCATAAGCACGCAGTTTAAGTGTAAGTACGGTTTAATTGTCAAAAACATTTCTATTTCAAGCTATTCAGTTTACTCCAACTATTCATTTTAGCATAAGTATGCTGTTAGTTCTATTTAACCCATAGATGGGGCCCTATCAGGTGCCACCACTCCGAATTATGAGTTGGATAAATTTGTTTTATGAAAAATATCAGGGACTGTTAAAACTATTTGAGATTGTCATAGGAACATAATTAGGAACGCCAATTATCATGGAACTTTAAATTGTGGGAAATGAAGAAAATAGTTTGAAAATTTTTTTTTTTTTTTTTTTTTCGGATCGTTATTCAAGCTATGAATGAAAGGATTTGAAAATATTACTGTTGTGAGAAATTAGATATTAATTATAAATTTAATTGTTGTAGTGAATGTTGGATAGTTTGTATTATTCTGTTGAAAACAATGTCAAGTTGAATTTTACTCGATTCAATGCTATGCCAAGTAAAGGCCTGGAAGCTATACAATTTGGAGTCTTTGCTTAGAGGCAAACATTGGGTGGCCTAAATTTCTGCCAGCCTTCGATTAATGAGAAACTTTTTTTTTTTTTTTTTTTTTTTTAGAAAAGGAATTGTTAGTGATTGTAAATGAGTTATTTGGCAACGGTACCTTTTTTTTTTTTCTTTTTCTTTTTTTAAATGAGGAATCAATTAATCTGTCCTGAAATTCTTTTAATGTTGTCAAAGGATATGACTTTTGATCCAATCTATTATAGCTCAAAATCTGAATAATTGGTTGGATGAAATGGAATGCCGAACATTCATTTCTTACCAGGACGTAGAAGCAAGTATCACGAAAGATATTAAAATGTTGCTCGTGGCGTATGGTTATCGTCGTTGGAAATGGACACGGCGACACGAGTTCAAATCCTGGACGAGACTGATTGCATTTCACATAGCACTAATACCCTTGGGAAAGGTATCAATCCAATTATTCTCCCTCCAGCTATGGGTGAATAGTAGGACAGACTAGGTTCTTCAGCCTTGGTGAGGCAACTAGTCAAGGAGAAGGAAAACTCTGAATTCAAACCTGTTAAACTCCGCTTAAAAATCGCCCTTGTGTCATATCCTGTTCGAGCGGAGGGGTTGGGTAAATAGGATTAAAATGTTACCTCATGTAACAGATTGTGTTATGTGGGCAGATTGTCATTGAGGAGTAGGAATACAGTTTCCGTATCGTAGTGATTAATGCGCTGGACTTCAACATCGTGGGAAGCTAGTTGGAACTCCAGTCGAGCGATTAGGTTTACTCTCGGATTAATACGTTCGGGGAAATGTACAGTCTCCCTTATCTCCCACCTCTATGGGTTAAATAGTATTCCTTTTGTTCTTCTAAAAAGGAGGGCTTTGGCATTAGATAACCCTTGAAGGTTGATATGCCACTGAACAAAGAGACCAAAGAATCCTCTTATTACCCCCCAGCTATAGATTAAATAGTGCCACTACTGTTCTTTTACAAGGATTGCTTTAGCATTAAATAACCCTTGAAGGTTGAAATGTCATTTAACAAAGAACCCTCTAATCTCCCAGCTATAGATTAAATAGTATCACTACCGTTCTTCTACAAGGACGGCTTTGGCATTAAATAACCCTTGAAGGTTGATATGCCATTAAACAAAGAAACCAAAGAACCCTCTTATTCACTCAGCTATTGATTAAATAGTATCACTACCGAACTTCTATAAGGATGGCGTTGGCTTTAAATAACCCAAGAAGGTTGTTATGCAAAGAAACATAGAGAGAAGGAAATATTTAATGGTACTTATTATTGTTAGGGTTTTCATGGCATATCAACCGTTGGGGGTTATTCGATGCTATTATTGTTGAACATAGCATAGCTGGTAGGGATCAGGAAGTCTATAACTTTTTCAAGGATTGTAGTCTAAAAGTGAACGTAAATAGTTTTCTAATGGATCCTTTTTTTTGTGATGTTTGATGTTAGAATTTCTAAAAACCTTGAATTCTACAAATACCGTTTGTTAGTTTCCAAAATGCCTCATTTCAATATGAAAAGAACATGAATTTATATCAAAGAATATATTCTTAAAAATTTTTTTCAATCTTTTTAAGAACCAGTAAAATTTTGAAATTATCTAATTGTTTAAAATGATGAATGAAGAAAAAAAATCGTGGAACAAAATGTTTTAATATCAAAATTTTGTTTCAAGAAACAAAGTATCAAGGAAATAGTCATTTTCTTAACTTCTACAACATGTACAATTAAGTAATAAAACGTACTATACAGGAAAAATTCTCTTTGATATTGATATACTAATTGATAAAAGCACTACACTTTTTCATGGCCCAGTCGACTGGGGCTGTAGAATATAAACGGTTTATAGGTATAAAAATGATTTGGCATTAAATAACCTAACAGGGTTGATATGCCATAAAACCAAACCAAATCTTATCTATTTAATATATATATATATATATATATATATATTTAATTATTTAAAAAAAAAAAAATATATATATATATATATATATATATATATATATATATGAGGATTTGGCATTAAATAACCTAAGAGGGTTTATATGCCATAATTAATAAACATACACACACACACACATACATATATATAATCATTACTTTTTCTTTTTAATGATAGTCCAAATTAGTTCACTCTATGGGTAATCGGAAGCTGAACATTTTAGACCTTAATTTTCCGATGTAGATAAGAAATTGATTAATTTTTTAAATGATATTTTCCCTAAGGCAAAAAAGGTGATGAGAATTCGATTCTCACATCTTTTATTATTTTTGATAATGTGGTTCTATCGCTGTAATAAATTTAAATATAAATGCCAAAATAGTCTATTTAATATATATATATATATATATATATATATATATATATATATATATATATATATATATATTGCGCAACATGGTCACACTATACTAGTTTGTAATGTGAAATTCTTTTAAGGTCATACGATATATCTCGTCGGAATTGAAAATAGATTTGTGACCTTTTTGACGGGTAATAACTGGGTGGACTACCTTATCTAATTCATCCCATGTAATATCTTCTGTACTTCTCATCATCACTTTGTTTTTAGTTTTTTTTCCCCTCTTTCCTTCCAACAAGATAATTGTAAGAAAAAAAATCCCAAAACAACCCCCCTAGAATTAAGATGAAGAAGAATACAAGTCAAATAAACATTTAATAGTAGTAATTTGGAAACTTCTTTCTTCTGAAAAAAAGAGAAATAAAGTGAAAGTTTTGTTTTTTAAGACAAAAAAAAATTCAGTACTATTTTCTTATCTGAGGGGAAAACCCAACTATCTAAAAAAAAAAAAAAAATAATAATAATAATAAATAACCACTTGGTGGCGGGGACTCCTAACGTCCTACCACAACGTAGTTAGCGAGTTCGTACTCCAGTGGTATTATTACGTTCACTTTTGGAGAAAGGTACGAAGCTGCGAGTTAAATAATACCACTACTGTTCTTCAACGAGGATGGCTTCGGCATTTAATAACCCACGGAGGTTGATATACCATTAACAAAGAAACCAAACTTAATCGACAGGACCCTAATTTTATTAATCAAGGCCAGTGGACGTCGGTATATTGTCCCAGATCCCCGGAACTGTTAGCATATAACTTGATGTTGTCTAAGCTAGAGAAAAAAAATGGTGACATATGTAGAATAATGAAAAAAAAATCCACATTTATCTTGGATATTTAGATTATTAAAATAATGTTTGTTAGATTACAAAAAAAAAAAAAAAATAAATAAATAAAGATACTGATATTAGTAAAAAATAAATTAAGTAATGCATGGAATAATGAAAATACTAAATATCAAAACTTCGGACTATTCAGAAATCTGAATTCTCACCAATTCAAAGACCTTTCTGAGAATCAATACTCTTAATCTGCGTCTCACGTCTGATGATTAAAACAAAACAAAACTAAACACAATAAAAAAAAAAACAAAAAAACGTGAGCTTTCCTTAATGGTAAAGATTCCGACTTCCCTGGCCCAGCTTTTTCTCTCTGCCGTATTCGCTACCCCAAAGTGGCAAGATGCGGGTTTCTTTTTTAGTGGGTGGTTAGAGGGTAGGATTGGGGGTGTAGGTGGCGGGTAGCATCCAAAAAGGTGAATTTTGATAGAGAAGACTTGTAAAAGAATGTGAATCCTGGCAGAACAGTTAGTCTAGCTGGAAGTTTGCCACCGACAGACAGGAAGTGAAGATTAATTTATGCTTGGAACCAGAGGCGCATTCCAAGAGTCTGAGAGTGAAAGAAAGTCAAAAAGATGCAAGGGTAAGAAGGGATGGCAGGTGGGAGAGAAGAAAAAAAGACGGGCAAGATGGAAGTTGAAATTTACAAAACGTAGCTAAGTCTGGCACAAGTCCACCAATACTGTAGTCCCTTTGCGAAATAGAGCATAAAACTAGAGCTCTCACAGTTTATATTAGTCTGACCAAAAGTCACGGTACTGGAGCAAAAAGTAGGTTGTCACACTAAGGGTCGTGACTTAACAAAAAGTTACTGAATGATAAATAACCAAAACGGGGGTAGGAAATGAAATAGAAATCTTTATAACATTAACAAAATACAATTTGTCCAGTCGGCTGGGGCTGTAGAATTCACCAACTGCACCTCTGCAGAGGGGTAAGACCCCCCCTAACGAGTGTCCTGGATATGACACTAAACGATCTGATGATAATGTTCCAGTGATGCTGGAACTTTGGGGAATGCAGTGTACCCCTTCATTGCCATTGCTCCCAGGTCCACTCTGGCCCGGAGTGGTAGTACCTGATAGGGCCCTATGTATGGGTTAAATAGAACTAACAGCATACTTATGCTAAACTGAATTGCTTGAAATAGAAATGTTTTTGACAAACCGTACTTATGCTAAACTGAATTATTTGAAATGGAACTATTTTTTGACATTGAAACTACTTACACTAAATTGATTTGTTTAATATAGAACTGTTTTGACATTTAACTGTGTGTAAATAAAATCTGTACTTATACTAAATGACTAAACTGAATATCTTGAAATGTTTTTCACAATTAAACAGTACTTATCCTAAACTGAATTGTTTGAAATAGAACTATTTGCATAAAAATGGATTTGGCGTTAAATAACCTACAAAGGTTGACATGCCATAAAATCCAACCAACATCTAATATTTGCCAGCAGCGGTGACTACTTAGTTAACTTTCTTACCCCGCCTCACAATAGTATCCAACGCATTTATGAGGAATGCGACATTAATGTTCATCGATAGGCTATACAATAAATACATAGACAGATTAACAGACACCCAGATGGAAATAGAAGGATAGATAGATAGATCGATAGATAAACATACAGATAGAGATCGAAGGATTGATGCATAGAAATAAAGGTTAGGATACTGTTGTAACCGAACATAAGGTTACTGTAATTGTCTTTTAATTGGAATCATTTTGAGATGATTTTATTTATTGCGGACTTTTTGTCCTCATCTTGGAAGAAGGCCAGAGGTGAAATTTGGCCGAAACGTAGTGAAAAAAGAAACAACACAAAAAAAAAAAAAAACCCTACCAAGATGAGGACAAAAAGTCCACAATAGATAAAAAAAATAATTCTCAGATTAAGAATCCTCATCTCAAAAGGATTCCAATTAAAAGATAATTACAGTAACCTTACTTGGTCAAAAACGTGGTGCGATAGACAACATGAATGCAGCTTGACCGAGTAACCGCCGCCATCAGAGACAGTAAATTACGCTATTTGTCACGCGTTCCACCAAGCCGGTGAGTATAGCACAAAGCCTTTCTTAAAGTGGGTCCGGGCGAGGCGCAGAGACGTAGCCCAGACACGCCTGGCGGCTCAAAAAAATGCCTCGGGTCTCGTCGACATTCCCCTAAAAAGGGCCGTCTCAGGCGCCATGCGATAAACTTAGCCCCGAGGAGGAGGGTTACAACCTGGGAGGTCAGCCGTGTGACGTGAATGCCGGGTTTCACGGCACTCACGTCAGGCAGCTTGACCAAATAACCGTCACCGTCAAAGACAGTCAGCAAATTACCCTATATTTGTCTCTGCTTCCCACCAAACAGGACTTGACCCAAAGGTCGATTATAGTGGGGGTGTAGGGAAGGTCGGGCACGAACCGAGGCTCGAACCCTACTGCTCTATACTAGTCATTGACTCACTTATTGCAATGAGAACCTGATGAGCCTAACTGGTCTTGGACCCAAATCTGGGTCCAGGCACGTATGCCTGCTTATAGCTTTAACGACAGCAAGGTCCAGTGCTATACAAGTGGGACAAAGGTGTCAATGATGCAGTTCGCCCACCCGAAGGTGGCCCAGCCGAACCTGGGGGCCATGGAGCATTAACCGTCCAGGATGAATGCCAGACAGTCCACTGAACAGTCAGCAAATTACCCGCCCTTACGATAGTGTCCAGCGTATTTATGAGGAATGGGACATAGCCGTTAATGTTTATAACCGGCTCATTGACCTATTGGGTAGGGTGTTTGCCAATGGTCCGGCAGACCTGGGTTCAATCATAGGTCGCGTCATACCAAAGACTTTAAAAATGGTACTTGATAGCTCCTTGCTTAATACTCAGCAATATAAGGTACGTATCAAGGGTAAGGTGGAGTAATCCAGGGAAAGGAGTAGCGCCCTCCCCTACACGTCCGTGTAGTAGCTATTGAAAACGGAGCCTTCTGGTCGCCCTCGACTACGGTCGCCAACACTACTATATAACAGTAAGGTTGGTTACTTTGTTTTACGACATAGTAACCTTCGTGGGTTATTTAATGCCAAATTCATCCTTTTAGAAGAACAGTTGTGCTATGATGTAACCTATGGTTGGGATCAACGAATAAGAACATGAAATAAAATTTGAAAAATAAAAATTTAGTTTCGAGTAAAAAAAAAACCAAACAAACAAAAACAAATAATAATCCAGATTAAACGTTTATCAATACTAGGTAAGTAAAGTTGGCGATCATAGTCGAGGGTGACCCGAAGGCTCCCTTTTAAATAGCTACTACACCAAGGTGTAGGGGAGGGCGCTACTCCTTCCCTGGATTACTCCACTTTACCCTTACCTTATAATGCTGAGGGCTAAGCAAGGAGCCATCAAGTACCATTTTTTTGAGTCTTTGGTATAACTCGACCTGGGATTGAACCCAGGTCTTCCGGGCCATTGGCGAACACTCTAACTGCTAGGCCAATGTCCGGATTAATCCCTTATCGCAAACTGATAATTTTTTTTTACCAATTTGGCCCATAGATAGGGCAGAGTCGATCTGGGGGACCTAATACTCTTTAGGGCTTCAGAACAGAAGCCTCACATCCAACGCAGTTTAAATTCAGTGAACATATTCTCATCCCTAGACACAGGATGGGTTTGCCGGCTCCTTTCATCATTGAGATCAAGTAATAACATTTTTGAAGTTTTTAAATGCAATTCAGGTTTCTGGATTTACGCTCACGGATTGAGATGGAAAATTCACAAGAATGCTGCGTCCTGGCTTGAACAAATCATTGAAGTAACAACCGACGAAACAGCAGCTGTACGGCCACTTACTTCCCATCTTAGAAACCATATAAGACAAACAAGACATGCGGGACACTGCTGGAGAAATAATGACTAACTCATAAACGACCTATGGACTACTACACACGGACATACCAGTGTTGGCCAACCAACAAGAACTTACCGACAACAGCTCTGTACGGACACTAGATGTAGTTTGCAGGACCTGCTGGGAGTGATGGACGAGAGAAAGAGAGAGAGAGTCAGGGAAATCCGTGCTTCCAGCGCAATATGATATATGATGAGAGAAGAGATTGATGGTGAGGCTCCAGTAATGCTGGAGCTTTGGAGAATGTAGAGTGGTAGCACCCGATAGTCCTATTTACGGGTAAAATAAAACTTTGATATTTAAACTACGTGCAAACAGATGACTTATGCTGAATTGAATAAGAAATAGAACTGTTTGATCATTTGACTGTGTGTAAACAAATGACTGGGGCTTAATTGAATTATTAGTGATAAATAGCAATTAGAACCATTTAACTTTGTTAACTTACTCTAAAATAAATTTGAAATAGAAGTGTTGATTAATATTGAATAGAATTATGAATGTTTGATAGCAATTATTGAAACCATTGAACTATTTTGAAACAAATGAGTTCTAAAAATAGAAATACTGACAAATTTCGTTCATATTGTGTATATCTTTTAAATGTATGAAAACAAATGACTGTTGTAAAATTGTCACTTGAATGTAGCAATACTTGAAACCATTTAACTGTGTGCCAAAAAGAGCACAGACTCGTTTAAAAATGTTCCAACAAAATGTTCCAACCCCCCCCCCAGAACCCATGTATTTTTGACTGAAATTAATAAATTTAATTCTAGCCTTTTCTTTTTTTCAGGATATGAAATAGATTCTGTGCATGAAAAATTTGGACTATAGTATTCACCAACATGTCCTGAAGTTCGAGTGTACAAAATTAGAATTATTTTGCTTTATTTTTGTAGAAGCAAATAAAAAAAGTTTATGGTTTCTTTTTTTTTTTTTTGTGGCGGGGGGGGGGGTCATCCTGTATTAAATATATAGGATTTGCAAAGAGGATTTTGACCTAGAATAATTGACATGCCATAAAACCAAACATATCTATTTAATATTAATAATTTGAGTGCGCATATATAAATCGTTTAAAGTACCCCTATTTGACACTAAGATTTGTTTTAAGGACGTATTTTCGGTTTCATTGCTTAGATTTCAGATACTCAACATTTTTGAAAGAACGAAAGGAGAACAAGAATCGTCCGTTCTAACAGTTACGTAAAAGAAACAAGAATATATACGCGTGTGTATGGTTAAAAAAAAAATAGACAAATAAGACAGTAGGAATTTTAGTTAAAGCTGAATATTTTACAAGCCTTTGGTAATTTGATCTTTGTAAAATGCTGGTGAGAGAGTGAGGTCTGAGTTTGCGATAACATTCATACTAGCAACTTAGATTTTACAAGTCCATTGTTGAAGGTGTGTCTTATGACAAATTTCAGTCTCACGAGACCGGCTGAATTTTACAAACATATTAGGTTTGGTTTGATTTTTTTTTTTTTCGACATATCAACTATTATTGGTTATTTAATGCCAAATCCTGTTTACCCATGGTTTCTTTGTTTAATGGCATATCAACTCTTTTTGGGTTATTTAATGCCAAAGCCATTCCCCTAAAAGAACAGTAGTGGTACTATTTAACCCATAGCTGGGAGGATAAGGGGGTTCATGCCTTTCCCAAGGGTATTTGCCCGAAAGGGAATGTAATAGCGCGACTGGAGTACGAACTCACGTACTACGATTTACGATTCCGCAGTCCATCGCTTTGACCATTACACCACGAGGACACCCCTCCCTGTTTATCCATATATTAATTATATATGATTCGTAAACAAATTTTTAAAAGAAGCCTGAGCTCACTGCTTTTTTTAATTGGTTGAGTTTTGCTATGCATCACTAACAAAATTCAATCAAACATCAGTTATTTGTTTACACTCAGTTAAATGATCTAACAGTTCTATTTCTAACAATTCAATTTAACATAAGTCATTTCTTTGCATTCAGTTGAAATGTCAAACAGTTCTATTTGACTCATAGATAGGACCCTATCAGGTGCTACCACTCCGAGTCATAGTGGACCTGGGAGCAATGGCAATGAAGGGGTACTCCGGATTCCCCAAATCTCCAAGGCTTGAGCCTCGCCATCTGATGGTTTAGAGTCATATACAGGACCCTAATGAGAAGGGTCTTACACTGATTGCATTTCTGCAGAGGGGTATTCTATAGCCCCAGCCGACTGGGATAAGATGGTTTAGAGTCATGCCGTTGGGGGTGGGGTCTTACGTCCCTGCAGAGATGCAGTCGGTGTTTTCTACTGTCCCAGCTGAGAGGGCTGCTTATATTAGGATAACAAATTTATGTAATCTATACCGCTTGCTTATTGTCAAAAAGTAATTGTGAACTTAATTAATACATTGCAATATCAATGTTTCAAGAGGCTTTTAAGAATGAAATTATTTGTATAGATTATAGTTTCTTGAAACCGTATAACCATATTCATCCAACCCCTCCGCTCGGGCAGGATATGACACAAGGTCAATTCTTTAGGCGGAGTTTAACAGGCTTGAATTCAGAGTTCTCCTTCTCCTAGACTAGTTGCCTCACCAAGGCTGAAGAACCTAGTCTGCCCTACTATTTTACCCATAGCTGGAGGGAGAATAATTGGATTCATACCTTTCCCAAGGGTATTAGTACCATGTGAAATGCAATCAATCTAGTCCAGGATTTGAACCCCGTGTCGCCGTGTCCATTTCCTACGACGATAACCATTACACCACGGGCACCTCTTGAAACCATATTACTGTTGTCTTATGTGGATGCGCAGGTTAGCTGCCGGGATGGGAGTTCGTGTAAGATCAATGCCAACTGGGTTATTTGGGCGAGGGAGTCTGATGTTGCAAGACCCGAAATCCCCCGTGAACCCAAAGGAAACATCACTGATGATCCAGATGACGACGTACAATATAAGTAAGGAGTTGGATAAGAATACTTGATTGGTTTCTTTGTTTAATGGCATATCAACTCTTTTTAAAGAATACTTGAAACCATATTAAGGTATGCCAAGAAAAGACTATTATTGAATACAAATAATTTTTTAAGACCATTTTTATTGCTACTAAATTGGAGTATTTGATATGTGAAACACATTGCTCAGTCAACTGGGGCTGTAGAATACACCGACTGCTTCTCTGCAGAGGGGTTAAGCCCCCCCCAACGAGTGTCCTGGATATAACACTAAACAAGCTAATAGTGATGTTCGAGTAATGCTGGAGTTTTAAAGAATGCTGATTACCCCTTCATTGCTATTGTTTCCTGGCCTGGAGTGATAGTACCTGATAGGGTCCTATTTATAGGACAAATTAATTAATCTTTGATCCCAATGGCTAGGACAAGAGAGGAAAAAATATTTGGCATCACTACTTAGTTTGGAATGATTTTGTCTCTAAATAGATGCAACCACTTAATATGATAATGATATATTACAGAAGCGAGAAACTAAAAAAAACCTTGCATGTCCTGGAAGCTGATATAATAACAATAAAAAAACCCATTGATTTGAAGTCAATAGCTCAGAGGATGCATTTTCTACAGGACGTGTTCCAAATCACCACCATTGGACTTGTCTCAGTAATAAATCATTATCATATAAATGGTCGGTGCCCGTGGTGTAATGGTTATCGTCACAGGATATGGACACGGCGGCACGAGTTCAATTCCTGGACAAGACTGATAGCATTTCACATAGCACTAATACCCTTGGGAAAGGTATGAATCCAATTATTCTCCCTCCAGCTATGGATAAATAGGAGGGCAGACTAGGTTCTTCAGCCTTGGTGAGGCAACTAGTCTAGGAGAAGGAAAACTCTGAATTCAAACCTGTTAAACTCCGCTTAAAAATTGACCTTGTGCCATATCCTGCCCGAGCGGAGGGGTTGGGTAAATAGGATCATATAAATGGTCGATGTCTTTTTCGGTTGATGAGACACTGCTTCCTAGGTAGGTGAATTTGTCTACCAGTTTCAGAGAGGTTCCGTCTAGTGTGGAAATGTCACCTGTTTGATTATAGCACATATATTCAGTTTTGTGTGCATTGACATGGAGTTTAATGTCTGCGGCGGCTCGTTCCAATCTATGCAGTAGTGTTTCGGCTTCGATACACGGCTAACAAAGGCATGGGCAGCTATCGATAGGCTTTCAATCATATGGAAGTCAAACCTGACCGATAAAATATATGAATGCACTACTTCGACACTAACGAAACGGCTGGAGAAGAAGTTGGTGACTTGTTCAATATTGCTCGCAACATTGCCGTCCAACTATACGGCCATCTGCCTTCCATCACGAAAACTTGAAATACTTGAAATTTCCATTCGAGACTGATTGCATTTCACATCGCAATAATATCCTTGGAAAAGGTATGAATCCAATTATTCTCCCTCCAGCTATGGGTAAATAGTAGGGCAGACTGGGTTCTTCAGCCTTGGTGAGGCAACTAGTCTAGGAGAAGGAAAACTCTGTCTTCAAACCTGTTAAACTCCGCTTAAAAATTGACCTTGTGTCATATCCTGTCCGAGCGGAGGGGTTGGGTAAATATGATAATTCAAATAATTATTGGTAACCATATAAAGGTTAGTGAATTATTAGAATTAGATCGCCTCTAAGCAGAGCGTAGTTTGGCACAAGATCAGTTATATGGAGTACTCCAATATGAAAAGCCTCCCTAATGATTTTAAATAAATCCGGTTTGAGGTAATTTAGAAATGAAGTCAGTCTGAAAAGAGTTAAAGAGGAAGAGATTGTCTTTCTTGAATTGCTGCAAGAGCCAAGGAAGACGCAGTCGCCAGCAGGTGTCTGTTATTCTAGCGAACGAGGCGGGTGGGGCGTGTACTGTCACCTGTGATTTCTTTAGATCTTCTCGCTTTTGATGTTCGAGGAAGACTCTTTGTGCAAACCAGATGCATTTGCTGCAGACACGTGTATGACTGCCATATTTATTTATATTTAGGTCAGTCGACATCAGAATAAAAGGCTGTTTTGTAATCTCTCGGCGTGTGCGTGTATATATATATATATATATATGACAGACTTCCCAGTTGAAGTATTTTAAAGATACATATATATATATATATATATATATATATATATATATATATATATATATAATGTTTATTAATAACTAGGTCGGTTAAAAATATTGAGATTGTGTAAAGAAAAAATTATTCACCTTTTTAAAATACTTCGCCAGAGAACTCTCTCTCTCTTTCTCTCTCTCTCCTATTCACACACAACGTTGTTCCTATTCCTGTAAACGGTACTAAAAGTCTGCAACTGTCTCCTATTGATTCACCACGATATGCAACGTGAACTCAAAGTCCTTAGATATTTACCAAAGTGGTAGGTTTTGATTTTTGCTCAGGTTCAGAGTGACTATTCTTTCGTTATGGAATCATGGGAATATTCTTCTTCCTTAAAAATAGTTCAAAGTTCCATGGTCACTATTTGGGAACGGTTGGTAATGTGTAACACACACACACACACACACACATATATATATATATCTATATATATATATATATATATAGTCATTCAGACAGTTCCGTTATATCAGCCCTTCAGTGTGGGTCGACACGCGAGACGCTCCAAACCGGGATTGAAACTTTACTTTACGTCTGGCGGATGACATACCTCTAAGCCAAGTCTGCGACTCAACTTCACGCATATGTATCAAATTTCGGTTTGGTTAGGTTTCTTTGTTTAATGGCATATCAACCTTTGTCGGTTATTTAATGCCAAAGTCATTCTAGAAGAACAGTAGTGGTACTGTTTAACCCATAGATGGAAAGATAAGGGGGTTCATACCTTTCCCAAGTGTATTTGTCCGAAAGGGAACATGATATCGCGACTGGAGTTCGAAGTCGCTTACGACGATTCCGCAGTCCATCGCTTTAACCATTATACTACAAGGATACCCCCCTCCATCAAATTTTATTTGTTTACATTTTGCGCAATCGGATACCGAAGTGCTCAGTTTGTTAGAAGAACTTTGTATTACGCGAGTGGCAACCATTATATTCCTTCGCCAAAGGGAGCACATTTTATTTATTTATACATATATATATATGTGTGTGTGTGTGTGTGTGTGTGTGTAATAAATAAAAACTATACAACTATCAAATATTAATAATAAATACAAGGTGCATACGATAAGTTTCCTGACTTTTTTTCATATGGGCAGTTAAAATTGTCGTAGACTCTATTAAATTCAGTATGTTATTGCTATACATCTTATGAGATGACTGACCAATTCTTATAATTTCAGGTTCAAATGAACAGCTATAGAAGCAATTGGAATACACCCTACTAAAGACTGATTGTCACAGCTGGTGAATTTCAAAAATGCAATCTCGACGTCAGGACACTTTAGAAGAACGATACGCAATAAAATTCTGTTTTAACCTTGGAAAAAATGCCACAGAGACGTATGGAATGCTTCAGACTGCTTTTCGAGCATCAGTTTTTGAGTGGCATAAGAGATTCAAGGAAGGCACGGAGTCTGTAAGGGATGATGAGAGGTGTGGGAGGAGTAAGGAAGTCAATACACCAGAGTTGATTGGCCAAAGGGTTAGGGTTACTATGTTGAGGTTTTAATGGAGTTCAGGAAGAGATACCGTCGGAAGAGGCCAGCATTCTTCAAATCGGGTCAGTGGCATTTCCACCAGGACAATGCACCAGTCCACAACTCTATCCTTGTCACAGACTATTTGACCAAGATGGGCATCAACACAGTTGCTCAGCCCCCCAATAGTCCAGAACTTGCTCCATGTGACTTTTGGTTATTCCCTAAGCTCAGAGGCTGTCGTTATGAGACAATTGAGGAGATGAAAGAGGCTGTGACGAAGGCAATTGACACGCTCACACAAGAGGACTTCCATGAGGCTTTCCATAAGTTGTTGGAACGGTACAACGCGTGCATTGCAGCCGGAGGAGATTACTTGGAAGGGGACTAGAATTTCATGTGTGTACTATCAATAAAAGTGCCCATACGAAAAAAGTCTGGAAACTTATCTAATGACGCTCGTATATAACTGAATTTTGTTAGAAATAGAACTGTGTTTAAACAAATCACTGATGTTTAATTGAATTATGAATGATATATAGCAATGCTTGAAAACATTAAACTGTGTGCAAATAAATAATTAATAGTAAATAGAATTATTTGTATTTGATAGAAGTAAATGAAAGCAAAAAAGGAGCACGGGGTTGTTTGAAAATGTTATCTAAGAAATGTTTAGAAATCCTATATTTATTATATATGTATAAAAAGGATTTTGGCATCAAATAACCTGCAATGGTTGATATGACATAAAACCCAACCAGACCAAATCATGTATATTTGATATATATGTATAAAGAGGATTTGGCATAAAGAGGATTTGGCATTAAATAACCTACAATGGTTGATATGCCATGAAACCCAAATATACTAAATATAGTTATGATTATAATCAAATATTTGAAAAGGTATCTAGGTATTAAATAACCCACAAGGGGTTATATGTCATTAAATAAACTTTCTTTCTTCTCTCTCTCCTCCTCAACATTGCCCAGTCGGCTGGGGCTGTAGAATACACTGACTGCACCTCTGCAGAGGGGTAAGACCCCCCCCCACAATGGGTATCCTGGATATGTCACTAAACAGTCTGATGGTGAGGTCCTAGTAATGCTGGGGGCTTGGGGAAAATAGAGCACCCATTCATTGCCATTGCTCCCAGGTCCACTCTGGCCCGAGGTGGTAGCACCTGATAGGGTCCTATCTACGGGTTAAATAGAACTAACGGCATATTTATGCTAAACTGAATTGTTTGATTAAACTGAATGGCTTGAAATAGAAATGTTTTTGACAATTAAACCGTTCTTACATTTAAACTGCGTACTTATGCTAGACTGAATTGTTTTAAATTAAACTGTTTTTGATATTGAAAATGTACTTACACTAAACTGAATCGTTATATATAACTGCTTGAATAGTTTGAAATATAAATGTTTTTTACAATTAAACTGTGTACTCATGCTAAACTGATTTGTTTGAAATAGAACTGATTATTTACATAAAAATGGATTTGGCATTAAATAACCAACAAAGGTTGATATGCCATAAAACCTAAACCAAACCTCCTCAACAGTATCTATCTCTTTCCTTCTCTATCATAATCAAATAACCCAGATGGAGTTGATGTACCGTTAACCAAGCCCTAAAAACAAATAAACCAAACCAAACACTACTTAATATTTTTAATTTAAGTGAGGGATCACTTTGGTATGATAGCAAGTTATGGACTGATCCCCCACTATTCGATACTTTAAGTAACCCCAAAAGAATTGATATGCTGTTAAACGAAAGCGAACACACAAACTCGTCAAACTACGCAGTCGCTTCCCACTCTCCCAAGACATGTTTTATTTTTATATTAATTGCACAGCGAGTACCTGTGTATTACGTACTAAGAAATGGATCAGGAAAGATTTGGTCGATAAAAATGTAAGAATAATGTCCCAGGGCGCCCTGACTCTTTTATATTGGATATATTTATCGACGATTAAAAAAAAATATTTTAAACATACAGTCAAACCCGTAAATACGCATACCCCGAGCATTTGTTAAAAATAAGTTTTCTAAATCTGAAAATAAATCGTAGAAAGGGTGTCCACGGAGTGGGGTGGGGGTGAACTTATTAATTGGCATTTATAAATCTCCTTATCACGGGAAAAGAAAAATCGCTGGATCATGTCGACTAGTTGCTAGATATCGTACGCCCTAGCGGAGAACTTCTGAAAGGGGTCCTTATTGAGCCCTGGGGATGAATAAAATTTTTGCTGGGTAAATAAATGCGTAGGGGAAGCCTACAGGAGGTGGTGAATTTACTTGTTTGTATTTATAAGTCCCTTTAGATTGATAGATAGGTAGATAGAAACTTGACTGAATAGATATATAGGTAGAAGAAAAAAGCTATATTGAGATAAATAGATACTGGAATAGACAGATAAGCAAACAGATAGATAGAAGGGTAAGTAAGTAAAGTTGACGACCGTAGTCGAGGGTGACCCGATGGCTCCCTTTTCGATTGCTACAACACCAAGGTGTAGGGGTGGGTGCTACTCCTTTCCCCGGATTGCTCCACTTTACCCTTGATCCTTACCTTATAATGCTGAGAGTTAAGGAAGGTAACATCAAGTACCATTTTTTTGAGTCTTTGATATGACTCGAACCTAGGTCTCCCGGGCCATTGGCGAAAAAAGAGATAGACTAGAATAGATATTATAGATAGATAGATAGACTCGGATAGATAGAGAGAGTGTGTGTAGAATAGATAGATAGAGAGAGAGAGAGAGACTAGAAGAGATAGAGAGAGAGAGTGTAGAATAGATAGATAGACAGAAGAAAAAAGCCATATTATGCATTTATTGTCCAGTGACTGAACTGGGAAAGAACACTACATGCCGAATAACCCGCAACTTAGAGTGCTTTGCACAATACAACAAGCTAGGCTAATACACCATAGTTAGTTAAGTGCAAAAAAAAAAATCCACTCCAATTTCCAACTGAATGATAATTTGTGGTGGTGTGGGGAGGGGGTCAACGTTTGCACGGAACATCAATTTTTAAAAAGCCAAAATCCTTCCTAAAATAGAAACAACAACCAATACCCTTCCTAAATAGTAGCCCCACTATCATCATGGACCGGTATTAGAAAACAACTTGAACCCAAGGTTAGATTTAGCACAAGATCACAAACCTAGTAAGAAGTATGGTTTAGACTTGGTACAAGGCCACGAATAAGGGAGACCCCATAAGGGTCGAATTCACTCCTAAGAAACAAATGGTCTAAAAGTCTTGCTAACAATATCATCCATTATAATACTATTCCAATGTATGTGTAACGTTTTTCAGAGTTCTGGGATGCGAACTAAACCTTTCAATTGGAGGCGGCGTGAATAACATTTTAACAGGGGGAAGAAAAAGCAGGGGGGGGGCACAGGGGAATTGGATTTACTTGTTTACATAGATAAATCCCTTTAGAACAAAGATTGCTGGATCCTGACGACTAGTTGCCAGATATCGTTCACCTAGCAGAATGCCTGATTGGGTGTAATGGCCATTACTGATGTATCGTTCACATACGACCCAGTTCAAAATATTCGGGTCATTTAAAGGGACGAATGACCCGGTTCTGACCGAAAAGATCCAGATCTTTTAAATATTATTAACGACATATAGTATATTTTCACGAAATAAAACATTTAAAAACAATTATATTTCAAATGAGTCATTTCATAAAAATATTCAATTCGTAAATATCTATTTTTTTATAAGCTATCATGACAAAAATTATGAAAAGAATAAAAAATTTAGATAAAATAAAATTAAGATACAAAATTTAATTAAAATTTTAGTTCTTATTCATTGTAACAGATTTTTAATGAATAAGAAAATTCATTAACAAAAAATCCCCGTGGTGTAATGGTTAGCGTCGTGGGAAATGGACACGGCGACACGAGTTCAAATCCTGGACGAGACTGATTGCATTTCACATAACACTAATACCCTTGGGAAAGGTATGAATCCAATTATTCTCCCTCCAGCTATGGGTAAAATAGTAGGACAGACTAGGTTCTTCAGCCTTGGTGAGGCAACTAGTCTAGGAAAAGGAAAACTCTGAATTCAAAGCTGTTAAACTCCGCTTAAAAATTGACCTTGTGTCATATCCTGCTCGAGAGGAGGGGTTGGTAAATAGGATTAACAAAAAATCCCGCTCTGACTAAGAGATCCAGGTCTTCACTTGTTAAGTTAGTTTCAGGGCTGTAGAATACACCGACTCCATTTCTGCAGAGGGGTATGACACTCCCAATGAGTGTCCCGAATATGACACTAAGTGATGAGACACCTGTAAGGTAAATGGGAGCGATGGCAATGAATGGGTACTCTGCACTCTCCAAAGCTCCAGTATTAGAGGAATCTCACCATCAGATTGTTTCGTGTTATATCCAGGACACTCGTTGTGTGTGGGGGGGATCTTACTCTTCTGTTGGGAGGCAGTCGGTGTATTTTACAACCCCAACCGACTGGGCAATCTAATCCGAAGATGTCAAGAGGTATCGAAAGAGAAGTTTGTCTAAGTGGGTAGAAAGAATCTGTGTGTAAATATAGTTTTAGGGGCTTTTTAGTACGTGCTTGTTTGTTAAAAAAGACCTCATACATTTCTTTCTTTCTTTCTTTATTTATTTTTTAAATATCTTTTGGGCTGGTTAGTGGGGGATGGAAATTTGTTTTCTCCGTTGTCTGCAAAATCAAAGAAACTGCAGCTGATATTATTCAATAGAATGTGGTGTAATGGTTATCGTCGTAGGAAATGGACACGGCGACACGAGTTCAAATCCTGGACGTCACTGATTGCATTTCACATAGCACTAATACCCTTGGGAAAGGTATGAATCCAAATATTCTCCCTCCAGCTATAGGTAAATAGTAGGGCAGACTGGGTTCTTCACCCTTGGTGAGGCAACTAGTCTAGGAGAAGGAAAACTCTGAATTGAAACCTGTTAAACTCCGCTTAAAAATTGACCTTGTGTCATATCCTGCCCGAGCGGAGGGGTTGGGTAAATATGATTATTCTATAGAAAGCGAAAAATATGTGCATGCACTCCGAAAGTACTGCTTCCCGTTTATTTCTGCATAAACAAGATTGAAGTAGGGCAATAACTTTTAGAAAACTTGCTCTATCTCCTCCTCAACAATATTTATCTCTTTCCTTCTCTATCATAATCAAATTTCTGCATCAAATAATCCAGATGGAGTTGATGTACCGTTAACCAAGCCTTAAAAACAAATAAACCAAACCAAACACTACTTAATATTTTTAATTTAAGTGAGGGATCACTTTGGTATTATAACTAGTTATGAACTGATCCCCCACTTTTCAAAACTTTAAGTAACCCAAAAGTAGCAATGCGTTTCCATTAGCGACGAACCGGAGTCTGCGTGTCAACAAAGATTCATTTAATTTGATTGATTCTGGATGGCATGTAAACTTGCAAGGTGTTATTTTGTGACTAAGGGTTAGGAAATTGCATTCCTTGTTCAAATTGCCCAAATTGCAGAGCGGTAAGACCCCCACAACGAGTGTCCAAGATATGACACTAAACAGTCTGATGGGGAGGTTCCAGTGATGCAGGGGCTTTGGGGAATGTGGAGCACCCATTCATTGCCATCGCTCCCAGGTTCACTCTGCCCCGGAGTGGTAGCACCTGGTAGGGTCCTATCTATGGGTTAAATGGAATTAAACTGAATACTTAGGCTAAACTAAATTGTTTAAATTACAACTGTTTGACTAAACTGAATAGCTTGAAATATATTTTTGACAATTAAACTGCGTCATCATCATGTCGTGCCGCCAGCCCGATATCTCTGACCCTCTCTCGACACTTTTCCCTATCGTTCATCGCCTCTGGCAGGTCTTCCGGGCTACATCTCGTATCCTCACATAGCTGCTGAATGTATGTTCGTGCTGGTCGTCCTGCTTTTGTCCGGCCATATGTGGGAGTCCATTGGAGTACATCACTTATGAGCTCGTCCCTGCTTCTCCAGCAGTGTCCTGCATGTCTGGTTCGTCTAACTTGGATAGTTTTCGTGATGGGAGGCAGGCAGCTGTATAGTTGGTACCTTGTGGGGTGTTGCCGCCAGGACTTGTTCAATATTGCTCGCAGCATTCTTGTGTAATTACCATCTAGCTTCTCCAGCCGTTTTGTTAGCGTCCATGTAGTGCATCCATATAGCAGTATCGATACGACAGCTGCCTGGAAGAAACTGCGTTTCATTTTATCGGTTAGGTCTGATTTCCAAGGAACTGTACTTACGCTAAACTGAATTGTTTAATATAGAACTGTTTTGGCATTTAACTGTGTGTGGAGAAAATATATACTTATACAAAACTGAATTGTTTGAATTAGAATTGTTGGACAAAACTGAATAGCTTGAAATAGAAATATTTTTGACAATTAAACTGCCTACTCATGCTAAACTGAATTGTTTGAAATAGAATTGACTATTTCGATAAAAATTGATTTGGCGTTAAATAACTTACAAAGGTTAATATGCCACAAATCCAACCAACCAACCATCCTTGTTCAAATTTCCTTTTTTCGCGTAGCTGAACTTTTTTTTTTTTTTTTTTTGTGAAGTGAATACGAATAATTTTGAAACATCAAATTGACCCCAATATTGACCCAAACAGATACTATTACTACTACGGGTCAGAGTCGACCTAAAATCAATGACAATGAACCTCTCCATCAGATGTGATTCGCTGTCAAACAAGGACACCCTCTTTTTGGAGGAGGGGGTGGTCTTACCCCTGAAGTCAGCGTATTCTGCAAAAGATACGAGGAATTCAGTGTCAATTAGAGCAGGTTTTCAGCTAGGGTGGTAGTAACTGTCAGTCAGGCTCGTAATATACCGATTACACCTTTTTATTGAGGAGTAAAACCCCGAATTACCAGCTATCCCTACATTGCCCTTCACCTTTTAAAACAATGCGAAAAAAAAATTTCGATGTCTGTTAAATAGAATTGTTAGTGTTACGTAGCAATACTTGAAACTATTTAACTATGTGCAAACAAATGAGTAATGTTGAATAGAATTATGAGAGCTAAATAGCCATATTTGTGCACACTTGACTGTGTGCAAACAATATTAATATGAAGTCGAATTACAAGTGTTAGATAACAATACTTGAAGCCATTTAACTGTGTGCCAACAATAGCAATACTTGTTTGTGTGCAAACGGAGAAGCTCTAACTTTTTGAAAAAAATTAAATGACCCACAATCTATTCACTTGAAAATAATGCGTATATCCATTTAACTGTGTGCAAACAAATATTAAATATCAAACTGAATAATTAGTGTAAGATAGAAATATTTGAAACCATTGAGGTCTAACTCGTTTAAAAAATGTTATCTACAAATTGAGTTATATGTTTTACCAACCCCTCCGCTCGGGCAGGATATGACACAAGGTCAATTTTTAAGCGGAGTTTAACAGGTTTGAATTTAGAGTTTTCCTTCTCCTAGACTAGTTGCCTCACCAAGGCTGAAGAACGTAGTCTGCCCTACAGTTCTAATTAAGCTAATTCAATTTAGTATAAGTATAGGTCTTGTTTACACTCAGTTAAATGTCTAAACAGTCCTATATTAAACAATTCAATTTAGAGTGAGTACAGTTCCAATTCAAAAACAGTTCCATTTCAAACAATTCAGTTTTACATAAGCACGCAGCTTAAATGTAAGTACAGTTTAATTGTCAGAAATATTTCTATATCAAGTTATTCAATTTAGCCAAACAGTTCTAATTCAAACAATTCAGTTTAGCATAAGTATATAGTTTAGTTCTATTTAACCCATAGATAGGGCCCTATCAGGTACTACCATTCTGGGCCAGAGTGGACCTGGGAACAATGGCAATGAAGGGGTACTCCGCATTCCTCAAAGCTCCAGTATTACTGGAACCTCATCATCAGATTGTTTAGTGTCATATCCTGGACAATCATTGGGGAGTCTTACCCCTCTGCAGAGGAGCAGTCGGTGTATTCTACCGCCCCAGCTGACTGGACAATACACAGCGTTTATGTCAAAATAGTTTTATTTCAGATAACTCAGTTTAGTATAAGTACACAGTTTAGACGTCAAAACAGTTCTATTTCGAGCAATTCAGTTTAGCATAAGTAAACAGTTTAAATGTCTGAACAGTTCTATTTTAAACAATTCAGTTTAGCATAAATACGCAGTTTAAATGGTAAAACAGTAAACTCAAGAAACCGCGGTTTCGTTCCATATAACCCATAGATAGGACCCTTATCAGGTGCTACCATTCTTGTCCCGAGTGGACTTGGGAGCGATGGCAATAAAGGAGTACTCCGCATTCCCCAAAACTCCAGGATTACAGGAACCTCACCATCAGATTGTTTAGTTTCATATCCAGGACACTCGTTGGGAGGAGGGGTATTATCCCTCTGCAGAGAAACCGTCAGTATATTCTACAGCCCAGCCAACTGGGCAAGATTCTTTCGTAATCAAGCAATGCAAGAATATATTACATGAAATGGTAATTACTGTAAATACTCATGTATTAAGCGATTTTCTGAGACAAATTTAGCCTAATATTTGAAAACCACAAGAAACATGAAATAAAAATTTTGTGTGCGTAGATAGTTGGCCAAGGCTAGGCCCAGGCCAACCGGTATGCCTACAATTTCCAGCTGTAAAAGTCGACAAATAATCCCAGATTGGATGATAGTCGAGTACATAAGGTAGTTGTCATAGTTTATTTTTTTTTTGTTTTGTTTTGTTTTGCTCTGTTTTCTTTTGTTTTTTTTGTTGTTTGTTTTTTGTTTTGTTTCGTTTTTTGTTCGTTTATTTTTATTAATTTTCCTGAAGCGTTTGCATGAGCTAAATAATTTATGAACAGTATTCTTTCTAGTCTCTCGTGACTACAACACAATAAGCTCGCGACTGCATCCATTGCTGAATTTCTTGATCAATATGTTGAGTAAGTTAAATCCCCCTGATGGATTTCTAATGGCTACAAAATTCTCATTCACTCAATAATTCCTGTTGACTTATCAGTCAGAAGTGAAGAAGAAATTACCTATGATCTGTAGAATCTCCTGATCTTATTCTTCATGGTCTATTTGTTCAAATTTTCAAATGTCATCTGGAAATAGTTCAGTGGATGATCTGACATCAGTCTCGGGGAAATTGTTGGCTCAGCATCAAGCCACAACAAGAAAGAACATATTGTTCTACTTTGGAGACATCCAGAATGTCGGAAATGGAATCGGTGACCAGAGTTCAAATCCTGGAAGAGAATCTCTGTGCTTATCTCTGTGGTAATACTCCTAGAAAAGGCATGAATCCACCTCTTTCTCTTCCTCCTCCTTCCAGCAATGAGTAAATAGTAGAGTAGACTAGTGTTTTAGCTTTGGTTATGCAACTAATCTAGGAGAAGGAAAACACTAAATTTAAACCGGCTTTATTCTGCTTAAAAATTAACCTGTCCGCAGTGAAGGATACGGAAGCACAAAAACAAAATGTTATTTACAACTAAAACTTTTCTTTTTTTTTCTTTTTTCTTTTTCTTTCTTTTCTTTTTTTTCCTTTTTTTTTTCATTACAGAAAATATTAGTACATATTAAAGTTAGTGGTTTGTTTGTTTGTTGGTTGGTTGGTTGTTTTTTATGGCATATTAACTCTTGTAGGTTATTAAAACCCAAATCTTGTATATATTAAACTTATGATTTGTAAACGAATAGTTTGTAGTTAATTCTCTAAAGAAGTCAAAGCTCATTTGTTTGCGCACAGTTAAATTGTTTCAAGTATTGTTATCTAACACTAACAATTCAATTTAACAACAGTTATTTGTTTGTACGCAGTTAAATGGGTAAACAGTTCTATTTGGCCCATAGATAGGACCCAAACAAATACTACTATTCCTGGTCAGGGTAGACTTGGGAGTAATGGCAATAAAGGGCTACTCCATATTCCCCTGAGCTTTCAGGTCTAGAGCCTCACTATCAGATTGTTTAGTGTCATATCCAAGACATTCATTGGATGAGGGTTCATACTCTTTTCCATAGGATGTTGTCGGTGTATTTTACATCCTCGGCCGACTAGGTGAAAGTTAACAGATATTTATTTTAAAAAACAAAAAAAAATGCGCATATAAACAATGTCTAAACAAAATAAAGGAAAAATACATTCCTCATTAATTACAGATTAGTAAATTACACAAATTTTAGTGATGACTACAATTGTCCTAAATATTTATTATTGTAACTAATGAACAAAATGATTTCATTGTTGATACTCTGTGGACAGCGTAATCATTACATGCCTTTTTTAACATTCTTATCGTTATAGATCTTAAATATTGATAGTTAGGCAGTTATTCCTAACATCAGTTATATGAACGGCCTTCTTGCGTCTTTGTTTTCTTTGAGAGCGAGTCTGTTCCTTCAGAGGAAGAACACCAAGAAAAAAAAAAAGATGAAAGACGGATATATTTAACCTACAAAAATAGATTTAATTACAGGTAATAGAAAGAGAAAAGGCTGAAAATGGACACTTATTTAAAAATAATAATATGCACAATATATGGAAAATACAAATACTTTTACACTCAGTTAGTAACTGGGAGTGTCCTCGTGGGGTGTAATGGTTAAAGTGATGGACTGCGGAATCGTAGTAAGCGAGTTCGAACTACAGTCGCGCTATTACGTTCACTTTCGGACAAATACCCTTAGGAAAGGTATGAACCCCCTTATACTCCCAGCTATGGGTTAAATAGTACCACTACTGTTTTTCTCGAAGAATGGCTTTGACATTGAATAACTCACGAATGTTGATATGCCATAAAACAAAGAAACCAAACCAAACCATCAATTAGTGACTCAATATTAACGATTTGTTCGGCAGAAAAAAATTATGAGAATGGTTTACTACAAAATGTCAGAAAAATAGAAATATTGCGAGAATTTATCCAAATAGCTAAGTTTTTGGACGTTTGTAATACGAAAAGAAAAGAGGACACGAGTTTCGCCAGGAAGTTTTCAACCTCAGAAAAAGAAATTGATTGGTTTCAATAGCACGTCAATCCGTCTAGGGTTATTTTATGCCAAGATGTTTGGAAATCGCATTTATTGCACATTCATATTTACATTTTTTGTGTGGTTGTCTCAAAGGAGATATTTTTTCACGTGGTCGAATCAAATGTATTTAATTTAAAAAAACTATTTGACCCATAAATAGAAGTCTGACAGGGTCAGAGTGGACCTGGGAGTAATGGCAATTAAGGTGTACTCCACACTCTGCAGATCTCAGGAACTGAAACCTCGCCATCAGATGCAGTTTAATGTGATAGCTAGGAAACTCTTTTTTTTGGGGGGGGGTAAAGTCTTACTTCCCTGCAGGGGATTGTCATCGTATTCTAAGTAACGTATTCTGACAGATTTGGTTTCTTTGTTTAACGGCATATCAACCTTTGTAGCGTGTTTAAAGCCAAAAGCATTCTTGTAGAAGAACACGAGTGGTACTATTTCATCCATAGCTCGTGGGGTGGATAAGGGGTGCATACCTTTTCCAACCGTATTAGTCTAAAAGTAAATGTATTTGCACGACTGGAGTTTGAACCCGCTTACTCTGATGTCACAGTTCAGTTTGTCAGTCACTCTGCCGCAGGAACTTACCCCACCACCACCGGTAAGAGAGGGCAAAGGAGAATGAAAATACGAGGTGGCAACACGAAGAATGAGGGGAAAAGCCATCCTTTTTATAATAACGGGTATTGCGTTCGTCTGGGTAAGCCAGGTCCTATTCACCAAATTTTTGCCAAGGTTTCTAAAATTTATTTCTTGTTTTTTTTTTTTATTCGTATTACAGATCTTATTTAAATGAAACTTATTGAGTTGATATTAATGTATCTAATCGACAAACGGCACAATCTAGACACCTCATGTGGTGTAACGATTGGCAAGCTACACATGCAGGCTATTGTTAGGGAGTTTGATTCTCACTGGGTGCCTCATATTTCCGACTTTGAGTTGGATAGCCATCTCCAGCCATCTTCTCTTCATATTCTTATTCTCTTCGCTGCTTTCTCTTCTTTGTTGAAACTGGGAAGAATAAACAGGAAGACATCTATTTGAGTAAATACATTCCTTTATTTCTTACTTTATAACTCTGTACATCTTTTATATTACCAGCTGCGTGTGCCGGGAGTTAACCCTTCGGGACATTGACAGAAATGTTTATTCATCTATGAGTTTCGGCAAACTTGGACAAACTAACGAGAAAGTTAATATCTAATTCCAACTTCCAAATTCGTAGTCACATCACTTTAAAATCCCCTAATGGGGGCCAAGCAAGAGTTGACTACATGTTAATCAAACCCCGTTGACCTCAATTAGACACAACGATTCCAGTTTGATTCTATAAAATGATCTACACTTCGTGCCAAACAAAATATTCAGCCAATCTATTATTTAATACTTATGCTAAACTAAATCATTACAAAGTAAGAGTAAGACTCGTTGTTCTCTACATTGTGTGAAATAATTAAGATATTAAGTCGCTTCTGAACACAGAAAAAATGATGCCACAGAAACATTTGAGTCTGAAAAGCTCTTTCACTTAACAAATGTTAACAGTCAAGCATCTTCCACCAGTTAACAAAAGATATCTAAACATGTTAATTTTTCATATTCAAAGAGACGATAACATTTTTGTGGGGCGAGCAATAATACACAGGAATTAGTCGTTTTAAACTAATCAAAAAACATATGAAAGTGTGTGCGTGGGTGGTTTGGTTATTGGTAGTTTAGCCCTTGTTGGGTTATTTAAAGCAAAAGTCATTTTTTTTTTGTTGGTTGGGGGGGGGTCAGCAATTATATGGTTTCAAGTAATTAATGATAATTGTCAATAATTACAACTTGAAGTTACTATTTTTTATGCAAAAAGTTTCACACAGTTATATGGTTTCAGGTATTCTTATCTAATACAAATAATTTGTACACAGTAATAGAGTTTCAAGTATTTCAAGTATTTATATGGTTTTAATTAATTAATTGATTATTAATAATAACCCTTGTAAATAATAATCATCACCATCATCATGTCGTGCTGCTAGCATGGATATCCCTGACCCTCTCTCGCCACTTCTCCCTATCGTTCATCACCTCTGGCAGGGTTAGGGCTACATCCCGTATCTTCACATAGTTACTGTATGTATTCATATTCACATCTTTGTGGTGTTGTTTCTCAAGAGTTTTTCATGATATTAAATATTTCTACCAAATATAAATAATCTATAAACAATTACATTGTTTCACGTAACTATTTCGATTTAATAATAATCATTTGTTTGCACACAGTTATATGATTTCAAATAACTGATTGTAGCAGAAAGAACTTCGTATTTTTGTTTGGCGCGTAAATTAATTTGACCGTTAGGGTCAACACATATTTTCACCCAATGAGGATGACTTATCCTATTCAGCCCGGACCATTTTTCCGAGGAGCACCAAATTGGGGAAAGCCTGCCAAACACTCTCTTCCACAGAACCTTTTCGAGAAGGACGGACGCACTTTCTGTCTGCTCCCTTCATAGCTGCAGCATCACAACATCATGAGGAAAGCCATCTAATTTATGAACTTCTTGTGTCTATTCTCTTAGACCAAGGGTTCCCAGTTGAATATGAATTAGATGAATTCATTCCGCCACACACGGGAACACCTTTAAGTTGCCTCCAAGGTTGGCTATGTCCCAGACATCCAGCTACTTCATCTCTGGGCAACATTTACTGGAGACATTCACGCTTCTTCCCCAAACAACCAGGACCACACATTCATGGGTGACTACATCATTCTTGTCCTTAACCAGCAAACACGACCTTTGCTACACCTAACGATGCACATTTCGCTCAGGCATTTAGCTGCTAAAATTCTTTCTCATCTCCATAACTCCTTCCTTCCTTCCTTCCTTCCTTCCTTCCTACGAGACTTGCTGCATAAAGGTGCCCTTTATTTATGCTGCCATTAAAAGTATCATAAAAACTTTTCGACATCTTGGTTCTTCTCTCATTTATTTACCTTAAAACATAGCGAAGAAACAACGTAACAACGTGGAACAATATTTCTTCGCTAAATGATAATCACAATATCTTCGAATAACTGTTCTTAATACAAATAATTTACAGTTATATGATAGTTTATATCTAATACAAATAATTTTTAAATAATTTTTAAATAGATCCATTTGACCCATAGAAAGGAATTTAACATGTACAGCCACTCCGAGTCCGAGTGAACCAAGGAGTAATAGCAATGGAAGAGTATTTGATACTCCCTAAATCTTCATAACTGGTGTCACATATCAGATAAAGTTTAGTGTCAAACCCAGAATAACCTCTTTTTTTTTTTTTTTTTTTTTTTTTTTGGTGACGGAGTTGTCTTAACCCTCTTCAGGGGATACAGTCAGCATATTTTAAGCAGTATTTCTAAGTATTTCTAAGTGTTATGGGGTAATGTTTGTCGTCAGTGGTATTTTTTCAAAATAAGTTGGAGTGTGTATAACGAGTTTGAGATTGTTGCAAAATGGCCTCATGTCTGCGAAAGTAGATATTATCTGAGATTCTGCGATATGAAGCCAAGAGGCTTACTAACCGACAACTTTCAACTTTCATTCACGTAACTATATATTAATGAAGTTTTAATGAGAGCTTTAAAATTTGTTTTTCTCGTTGGTAGAGAAGGGAGATAACTCTGGACTTAATTATGAAAGACTGCCATTCAAATCCCAATTATATCCATTCTGAATTTATGCAATTTACAGTCTTCTTTCTCATTAGCCAAGAATATAAAAAAAATTCTTAATGACAAATTTGCTGGTATTTTCATTTACTTTGTTTTCTAAATGTTCACAAATTCAAAAAAAACGATAAGGAATAAATCTGTATTAATAATTGGAAAGACTTTGTCAGTCTGTGGCGAAATCCTTGTGATGTTGTGGCTAACGTGCTAGACTGCAACATCCTAATAGTTTGATTATGTCTTCTACAGACATCCTAGTAGTTTGACTATGTGTCACACAGACAAATTGTTTGATATAAAGATACCAAATATGATGTGCATACTTATTTAACTCAAGGGAAGGTTTTAATGTAAAGAAAAATTCCTTACAAGAAAAAATTGGCACTCATATAAAGAAAAGTATCTGATAACGAAAGATCAATGGGAAGCCATGTTGCTGCAAGATGTAATAAATCGTACAGTATTTAAATTTTTATAATTAAAAAAATCAATTTTTTTACAAAAATAAATAAACATCATTGGTTTTATAAAAACTTTTTTCAAGCTATAAATAAAAATTTCTTGAACGGTATCATTACTTAATTAGGATCAATAATATGAATTTTAAAAACGTTTAAATCAATGAATCTATTTTGCATTGGGGATATTATATTTCTTTACAATATTGTGGAGGTCTAATTGGCTGGAGCTGTAAATTACACCGACTGCATCTCTGCAGATGGGGTAAGACCCACCCCTACAACAAGTGTCCTGGATACGACACTAAACCATCGGATGGTGAGTCTCCAGCTCGGGAGCTTTACCGCTTCATAGCTATTACTCCCATATTCACTCTGGGCCGGAGTGGTAGCACCTGATAGAGTCCTATCTATGAGTCAAATAGAACTGTTAGACCATTTAAACTGTGTGCAAACAAGTGACATGTTAAATAGATTTGTTCGAAATAGAAGTGTTTGACCATTTAACTGTGTATAAAC
>CAUZXS010000254.1:0-37500 GCA_963585895.1 Sepioteuthis lessoniana | reverse complement strand
TTGGTTTTTATAACATAACAAAAAATGTGCAAATGCAGGGTTGGATAAAACTGGCAAATTATTTGCTCTGTGGATTTTATTTACATTGAGTTCTTGACCGGGATTATTTAAATTTAATATTCTATTTTTTAATATTTTATTTTGGAATTATCCCCTACTCCAAATTTACTGGATTGAATAATATTATATGTGTGTGTATATATATATATATATATATATTTTTTTTTTCTCTTAAAAAGAACAACAATCAGTCACATTAAGACTATAAATTCATTTCCATCCTGTTAAAAAGCATTGATATAAATCTATGCTCTAAAAAATTAACAGGACCTCTTCAGATCAAACAAGAAAATGGATTGAAATCATTTTTTTCATATTCACTACCAGACTAGAAAAAAAGAACACCTTATTCCTCCTATATGAAAGTAATCCTTGAGAAACCAAACAGCTTTATCCAAACATGTTTGGAAGTTGAAAAATAGGCGTTTAACTCCAAAAATTCAATGGAAAATTTTGAAAAGATCTACAATTTCTGGCTACTTTGATGGAAAATGTAATTTGTGTCTGGAAAAAAGATACAAATTATGTTATACTTTGATCCTGTTAACCTATTAAATCAGAGTTGTAATTTTATTGCTAGATGTAGGCATAGATAAATTTAGACTTTTTCAAAAATAAGTGAATAAATATATAAATGAATAACTATGATTTATTAAATTGGTAAATGAATAAGAATTTGAATTCATATTAGTATTTTTTACTCTATTATTATAATTTGGGGGGTTTTACTGTAAATAACATAAGTTTTAGATATTTTAATTTATTTTAATGATAAGAATTGATGTACTAAAATTAGATATGTCTGAATAATAATTTTTTTAATAAATATAAATGTTTGTTTTGACATGTATTATTGTAGCTGTAAATTTTTCCTCTGTTAAATTTGAAGTATGATGAAACCGGATTTTTCTTTTTATGCCATTATAATTTGATACTTATTGTTACTTGAATTTAAAGGGTTACTTTTATATAGAATAAATAAGAGGGGTATGCAAGCTCTTAATACCAGGATATCACTCCACAAAAGCATTATTAAATTACAAGAAAATAGAAAACAAAATATATCTAAACACCTATACAAATGTTGCAATCAGTTATTCAAAACAATGGCAACATACCAGACAGATGACTACACATTACTGCTGATAAAAGAAAAAAAAACTTAATGAAAAAAATCAAGCCTACACTGAATAGAATTTTAAATATACACAGACATACAGACAGAAACAAACAAACACACAAATTCAGAGAAAAAATTAAAATATAGTAGTCAGTTAAATCTTATACCAACACATACACACACACACAATGACCCAGAGATAATGACTAATAAATTCTATGGCATATCCACTACAGACAAAAACAAACGTACATACACACACATACACTAACAGAAGAAAATAAAAGACAGTAAATATTCAAAATACCTTAAAATTAAACAGAACTAATTTATACACATATAGTGGAATGTTGTTGGGGTTTTTTTTTTGTTTTTTTTTTTCTTTTCAGGTTTTGTATCAGTTTATATAGAGATCACTGTTTTGTGTTAGATTTCTCTTCCTTTTCCTCTCTTTCCCTTTCTCAGAATGTGTGTCCTGGTCTGCCTTGTGGGTACATTTCCCCAATTTGCCTTTGATATTTGATATGCTATAAAGTTTTTCCTTGTTTTACTCTGGGTCTTTGTATATGTTTGCAAGTTTATTTGTCTATTTTTTTAGTTAAAGTGGTTTTGAATTCAACTAACCATTACTTTTTCTTCTGTGTGCATGTGTGTGTTTGTTCCTTTGTGTGTGTGTATAGTTTGGGTTTGATTGTTTCTCTGTGTGTAGGTATAGTTTGGGCTTGAGTTTTTGTTTCTATTAAAGTAATGTGGTTTAAATTGCTTTTTACTATTAATTTGTGTGTGTGTGTGTGTATATATATATATATATATATATATATACACAATCAATGTAAACAATGCCCATATATCAAACAACTACACATTACTTCAAACTAAAGAAAAAACTTCATTGATAAATTCAAGCCCATATTGAATAAAACAAACTATATTACACACACAATTAGTAACAAGTGTGTGTGTGTGTGTGTGTGTGTGTGTGTGTGTGTTACCGTTTGTTTTATTCAACATGGGCTTGAATTTATCTATGCAGTTTTTGCTTTAATTTGAAGTAATGTGTAGTCATTTGATATATGGGCATTGTTTTAAATTCTCCTTGACTACATTCGTATAGGTGTTTAGATACATTTAATTTTGTATTTTCTGGTATTTTGATATTACTTTTGTGAGTGATATTCTGGTATTGAGGGCTTGTGTTGATCCTATGTATACTTCTTTACATTTGAATACATTTTTTGAGCTGCAGCTTAAGTCTTTATTATGAAATTTGTTTCAAGTTTTTAAAGGCATAGGATTTTCCTTCTATGATTATATCATATACTCCTCATCTCTTATTCTTGCATTTGGTAATTCCTTGTGTTGTGTTTTCCCTAAATGTAGAAGAGGTATTTTTTAAAGATTTTTGGATTGTTGCTGACGTTTAATAACTTTTGTTGTGTCTAATATTTCTTTGATTTTGTCATTATTTTTAAGTTCTAGATTTTTTTGTTATTTCTGTGAGTAGTTCTTGGTTTTTTTTTTGTAGGTTTCAACGTATTCTAGGAGTTTTTCATTGATCCCTTTTTGGGGGTTTTGTAGTTCTTTTTGTTGTATCTTTTCAGCTAATTCGAATCCCTTATTTACCAGTGTTTTTGGGTATCCTCTCTGTTATAGGTTTGTGTGTAGTTCTTTAAGAAGAGTTTTTCTGAGGTTTTTATTAGTGATTTTGGTGCATATTCTACGTGCTAGAGTGTAAGGAATAGATTTTATACAGTTTTGGGGATGGTGGGTATTAAAGTGGAGGTATTGTGGGTGTCTGTTGGTTTGTGGTAGATATCTGTGATGATTTGGCCATTTTCATTTTTTATAAGGATGTCTAAAAATGGTAATTCTTTTGAGCTGTGTTCCAAAGTGAATTTTTATTTTGAGGTGTAGGTTTTGGCGTAGGTTGTGTGTATCCCCATGGGCATTTCCAAAATATGAAACAATCATCTAAATATCTTTTCCATGATTTGGTAAATTCTCCTTTTATGTTGTTGCCATATTTTTTACCTATTATTTCATAGAGATTTCTTTCTGAATATGCTAAGGTTAGAGTGGCGTATGTTGGTGCCATTTTAGTTTTCATAATTTTTCCTAGCGTTTGGATGTAATTAACATTATTGAATTGGAAGGAGTTATTATTAAAGATTTGTTTTGATTGTAAGTTAAGGGATAGTGTTTATCCAAAGTTGCCAAGCAGTTGAACCAGACAGACTGTGATTTTGGTAGAAAATAAATATTCTTTCTGTGTTATGGGGTCAAAACAGTTTTGCATGTTTTCCATTCTTCCTCATTTTCATGTCGCAGTGAAGACTATAACTTCTTTTCCTTCCAAAAGATACCAGCACAAATGACAAAATTTAGCTGCTTTATATGCAAGGAAGGTGGGCGCAAGTTTGCATAGGTGCTTTCACGATCATGCCACAAATCAGACAAAATGAGACCACAACCTATGACCTATACACAACCTACAAATTTGTCTTTTGATCACGGCCATGATCTTTCTAGTTTGAAAGTTGATTTCAATAACGTTACGGTCTTTTGAGCTGACTCAGACAATCCTGTTGCACGTGTCTGCCTACGCAACATGCCTTCTTCAAACTTCCTGCTGGTCCCTCCACGGCTCCTTTTATACACCTGGCATCGTCTCATTTGCATAGGAATGGCGAGAGTCTGTGTTATTCACGCGAGGTAATCATATATAAAAGTGACTGTGTGTCGCCATTTTGACTTTTTCTTTTATTAAGCGACTGAACCCTACAAAACATGCCCACACACTATTCAGGTAAGTTACGATTTTCCCTACACCCCCCTGATCTCATGATCACAAACAGGGCCAGGGAGTAGCATTCGTCTTTGTCAGGTACTTCTTCGAAAAGGAATCATGCAGGCTTCACCCTCATGAGTACTCCCGTCTGCGTTTCGAGTTTCAATAGACACTTCATCAGTTGGGAGGCTACTGGCATCAGAATCACTGTCAAGCAGATTTGAATTCAGATAGATTAAACGCTATCCTCAGAATCGGTTTTGTCACTCGATAATTTTGTCCATATTACTGGTCAGAGGTCTTTAATGTGACGAGGCACCCCATCAATTTTCACAGACTGCGGGCTGATCACTTCAGTAACACGACCAGTGCTATATTTTGTTGTGCACTTGCCGCGTGGATTTTTAACCACATCTCCTTTTTCATACCTCCCTCTAGTCACCTCTGGCTCGGGGAGTGGGTTATCTTCAACACCTTTTATTCAGACATGGTATCTATGTAGCACGTCAGCTGGCGTGGTGCAAGGTGAAACGCCATCCTTTAGGGTGATGTTGTGCCAATAGACCGCCTCCAATATTGAACAATTCTTTCTGGCCGCGATAGTCTTAACAGTCCCATGACTTCATTCTACAATTCCATTTTCACTTGGAGAGTAGGCACATCAAAACTGCAGATGCACATCCCAATTCCTTGCAGATTCTCCAAAGTCTTTACTAGTGAATGCAGTATTGTTGTCAGTCAGTATTTCCATCAGCAGTCCTCGCTCAAGAAAACATTCTCCAACTGTCAGATAACAGTGGCCGCATCTTGTTGGTGCAGTGGCCGCCATATTGCAAATCTAAAGGGGCCACAGTCGATAATAGTTAGAAAATTCTCACCTTTGTGGTGGGTTATGTCCATCGCTAATCTGTTCCAATTGTCCTTCACGCTGGGTTTTCCTTTTTTCCAGCGAACAGGTACCGGATCTATCAATCGACAGGTTTCGTGGGCTTTCTCAACAGATTTAGCAGTTTCTTTGGACACTTGCGAGTCAACCAACCTGGCGAAGTATAAAGTTCATTTTGCACCCGGATGTCCACTTTGATGATGTATGTCTGCCACTTGATCCTCGTCCAGTCGTCTTCCCACTATCGCACAACTCTCGAGCACCGGCTCTTTTCCTTCCTTGAGCAGATCCTTCCACCTGCGTGGCACCCTGGTGAAACTATCTGTGCGGTTCTGACAAGACTTCATGAGTTTCACGTCGATGGTCAATCCATATTCTTTCGCCAGCAATCACAAGGTTCCTAACCATCGCCTGACTAGCATCTCGCCAGCTGCCCTTGTGTTCACACATGTTTTTCCAGTTGAAGTGTTGGAAGTCCACCGGTGCACACACGCTGAATCAGTAACCAAGTGTAATACTGTCACCTCCCACTGAAGGGCCAAATTGACTCCTTTGATGGCCGCGTCGAGTTCAGCTAGATTGATATGCTGAGCATCGTTAGTTGGACGTAGCCAACACACATCCTCAATGACCGTCCTATTTGTTTTCAATGCCACTCCTGTAGCTATGCATCAACCCAGACTAATTTCTTTACCATCCATACTCCAGTTTCCCCCAACGGGATCTGCTTCTGACCCCTGGTCAAAGTCTCTGCTAATATGTGACAGAGAGAGGCGTTGATTCTATTATCCCAGCCCTTTGTTACTGCAGTTGCCAGGCACTTGATAAATGCAACCCTGAGCATACGGGGAAGTGACTAACAAGTTTCCCACAGAGAGAAAATACGTGCCGATGGGATTATCGAAATTTGACTTCCTCGTTTCCATTGGAGAGTGCCATCCTTTTCCCAGACTTGCAAGCCAAGAACTCTGGCTCTATCTCTCAGTCACACCAGATCCTTGGAAACCAAACCATAGTCCAAAAAAATTTTGTTGTACATGCGACACAGGAACTAGGCTTTCATTAATTAAAATGTCATCAACATACGCTGATGTGGCACTTTTGATCGTATGGTCTTGAGATACGATAGCATCTAGACGTCATAATAAGTGGCACCACATTCAGCCCAAATCCCAACCACATGACAGAAGTGCTGACCACTAAAAATGACTGTTTGAAACGGCCATAGCACCTTGTTGCAATGGATTTGAAGATATGCATTTTGCTGATCTAGAAGTGACACATTGACTCTTTGTCGCCGCCACTCTCTTAGTTTCTGTGCGCACACTTCTGCATTGGTAGTGAAAGCATCCACAAAACCATTCAATTCCCGGTCATCAAGCACTGGACGCACCTTCTGCATCTGCACGACCACCATTTAGACCCTTGGGTGGACCAAGTTCTTCTTCTGAATATGGCAACAGCCATCAATTCCGCTGCCACTGTAGGATCTTGTTCTCATAGGCATCCCTGGCATGACAAGGCACCGCATATTCCTACACACTATTACTCAGTTTGCTTAGAGAGCAACCGTTCGCCCATTTCCATAATGCAATCCATTCTTTGTTACTGCAATCATATGTCATGCTAAAGTCCGGCTCGTCGATAGAGATGGCAGCACATCTGTTCAGGCCTTCAAAACGTACTTCGCCTGATTCCGTCAGGTAAACACCACCGAGTTCCTTGATCGCATCAATCCCCAACAGTAGATCAAAGCCCAACAGCTGCTTATCTACAACTAATGCTTCAATGTTGACAGCTGGAATTTGGCCAACCTCCACCTTTATTCTGCCATATCCTTTATTCTGCCATATGTCTTTCTGTCAGCTGTTAGGACTCCTGCTGATTTCCACTTCCAAAAGCAACACACGGCTTTACTCACCAACGTCTGTGAGCACCCAGAATCGATCAACGCCGTGCACTCTTGCCCATTTACATGTACTTTCATGGAGGGGAGTTTCTTAGTGTTCAGTTAATCGGGGAGGAGACTAATGCTGATGCTATATGTCCTAGGCCACTGCATCTGAAGCAATGTATCTCACGACAAAAATTGTGCATGCGACTATCCGGCCTCTCTTGGCGATTCTGTAAGCAGTCCTTCGCCATTTGGTTGGGACCACCACACCTGTAGCTGGCAAATTTTCTACCGTCATTGTGCGCCTTCGATTCTAAAGGTGTTCGTCTGGCAGAGGTGGCGGCCAATTTTGCGGGGCCTTCATTGTCTGTCATTTCTGTCGTCACAGCTCAGAAAAAAACTCATCCACCATCTCATCTGGGCAAAGTTATCGAGTGACAAACTGGTCATATGCATTAAATTCATCAGTAGCATATGCGGTTATGAGGGCCTGCTTGATCTGTTCTATATCTGCTTTCTGTTCCACACTAAGTTGCCTGTATATGGCTAAGGCTCCACCTCACAATCTCAATGGAAGGATGCGCTCAACATTCTTCATAGTGCAAAGCTCACACTCAAGTTTCACATTTTTGACCCACTCGACAATGGTCATATCAGTCGCAGCACCACTAAACTCCAGAATCAGCTGGACGTCAAACATCTTGCCCTCCATCGCCAAAAGGTAGTATATTGCCGAAATAGCTTCTAGTTTGAAAGTTGATTTCAATAACGTTACGGTCTTTTGAGCTGACTCAGACAATCCTGTTGCACGTGTCTGCCTATGCAACATGCCTTCTTCGAACTTCCCGCCGTTCCCTCCACAGCTCCTTTTATACACCTGGCCTAGTCTCATTTGCATAGGAATGGTGAGAGTCTGTGTTACTCACATGAGATAATCAAATATAAAAGCAACTGTGTGTCGCCATTTTAGCTTGTTTTTTTTTTTATTAAGCGACTGAACCCTACAAAACATGCCCACACGCTACAGGTAAGTTATGATTTTCCCTACAATCTCTCAAGGAAACTTGACATGCCAAACAGATGCCTATTGTAGGAGGTGAGTCATCTCATTCATCTATGATAAATCTTTTGTTAAATCTTGCATGTAATATTTCTGGGTATTTATCTATCCAAAATGAAATGGCTAGTTATCCTAATTCATGGGGGATACAGGTTTGTGATGTCAAATGTGACTGAGTGTGTCAGGATCAGTTTTTTTCTGATATGTAGTTTAAAAAATTTATGTTGTCTTTAATATAACTTTTTACCTTGTTTAGAAAAGCTTGTAGTGAAATGTCTATTAGTCGGCTAAGATGGGCCAGCTACTATGGGTCAAAGTTTATGGTCACTGGGGTTTGGAATTTCTATATATTCAAATTTTTGTGTTTCTACAGCTTCTTTTTATTTGTTCAGACTTGTGAATTTTTGGTAGGAATTGCTAGTCTTAGGAATATTATTTGCTAAGAAGTGTTTTTCTTTTTTAATTAGTAGTTTATGTATTTTCCAGAATTTTGTGATTTTTTTATATATTATTGTCTATATTGTCTAATTGGGGAAATGTACCCACAAGGCAGACTTGGACATACATTCTGAGAAAGGGAAAGAGTGGAAGAGGAAAAGAAATCTAACACAAAACAGTGACCTCTATATAAACTGATACAAAACCTGAAAAAAAAATTCCACTAACAAACCTACAGTCTCATTAGGTGCCCCATTCATATGGCCTTCTGTCACATCCAAACAAATCATTGTAAATTACTAAATGTTCTCTGACAAAAGCAACAAGCTGGAAACATACATGTACGTAAGAACAAAATGAATAATAATTTAAAAAATACAAATCTCTTTGTAGACCTATTCAATTTTGAAATATTTACTTTTTTCTCTCTGGACCAATGAAAAAAGTCCAAAAAATTTACATATATCTATATATTTATATGTACAAACACACACACATATATATCTGTGTATGTGTGTTTGTACATATATATATATATATATACACACACACACACACACGCATCTGAGGTGACCAGGATCAATCATAACCACATTTTCAAACTAAAATCCAAATTTATATCATTGTGTAATAACAGTAGTTAGAAAGATTAGGGTAGAGTTGATCTTGTTGAAAACATTTCGAGCATCAGACTCAACACTGTGGAGACAAAAGTTTCAGATTAAAATTGGCCATTAGAATCAAAAACTATGAAATGGGAAAACTGATTGATATAAACTACAGACATCATTATTGCTGCTTCCACCAACTGCCTAACAGATGAACTGACCCATATATAGCAGCCTTAAAGACTATCTTCTAACCACAATATTATTATATCGCCTTCTGACGAAGGTGGTGGTGCTATTATGGATTCTTCTCTCTCTCTCTCTCTCTCTAGCTCTCTCTCTCTCTCTCTCTTTGAGTCTCCATTTAATTGTACTATATATATATATATATATATATATATTTATGAAATTAAAAGTAAAAGCATATATATATGAAATTAAAAGTAAAAGGCTCCCTTTTCAATAATTATTACATGAGTTCAAATCCTGGACAAGAATGATTGCATTTCACATAGCACTAATACCCTTGGGAAAGGTATGAATCCAATTATTCTCCCTCCAGCTATGGGTAAATAGTAGAACAGACTGGGTTCTTCTGCCTTGGTGAGGCAACTAGTCTAGGAGAAGAAAAACTCTGAATTCAAACCTGTTAAACTCCGCTTAAAAATTGACCTTGTGTCATATCCTGCCCGAGCGGAGGGGTTGGTAAATAGGATAGGATTACACTGAGGTGTAGGGAGGGAGTTACTCCTTTTCCTTGGATTGCTCCACTTTACCCTTGATCCATTCCTTATAATGCTGACTGCTAAGCCAGGCAGCATCAAGTACCATTTTTTAAGTCTTTGGTATGACTAAGTATTTTGTAATTTGTAATTATCATCAAAGAAATATGTAGGGCTATTTACAAGATAGGGCTAGATATACAACTGCCCCACTCCAGATCCTCACTACACCAATACCTAACAAAGAAAATGCACTCTAGCCTACTGCCCTATAAGAGATCCAAATAAATGCCAAATAACTTACACTGTTTATCATTTAATTTGCTTAAAATGCCATAATTTTTGTATAGGAAGTACAATCAGACCCTTCAACATCAGAATTAAAGAACACTTCAACACACATGCACCCTCATTCCTTAAACATTTAATCAAATGCGAAAATAATAATAATTTTTCCATTAATAGAAGCCATCATAGTCGAGAGTGATCCAAAGGCTCCCTTTTCAATAGCTACCAAACCGAGGTGTAGGAGAGGGCGCTACTCCTTTCCTTTTAATAGAAGCAATAGTACGTTGTGTTGGTAATCTCAGAATTAAGGAGACTTTATTAATAGCTAAGTTACACCCTCAGATTAACAGTAGGTTAGAATTAAATCCTGAATATATCATTAACATGCACATTTTAAATACATATTTAAGTGTTATAAAATAGAATAAAATGAAATTGATGAGGACAACTGAAGTCACATCTATCCCACATGGCATTTAAACACCTCACACGGCACCATGGTTACAACACCCAACATGGCATTTTAACACCCCATGTGACACCATGTTTACAACATTCAAAAAAAATTTGCTTTTGTTTATAAGAATATTTATCTCTATTATTTGATAGGTCCGAAATTGGCTATAAGCATGAAAAGAGATGAAGGATTAGGACACAAGTTGACAGAGGACTGCTATATTGACCTTTTCTTAACCACAGTGTGAATTCTATATTCAAAGCCTTAAGTCTTTATTTCTTTGACAGGTGGTTCTCAACTGGGGTCCGCCGAATGACCATGAACATTTATTTTGCTTTGAAATGTTTCTAGTTTCTTGCTGTCATCAAAGAGTCTTAATGATTTTGGCTAATGTCCATTTTGGTTTTATATAGTCGTGACTGTCCCTCCTGTTTTTCGCTTTTTTGCTTCTTTTTCCTTTTCTAAAAGTGTGTTCTGTGTGTTATTATGAGTGTGCTTCTTTTTTCCTAATTAATTCTTTGTGTGTGTGTGTATGTATATATATATATATATATATATATATATCTCCAAACTAAAATGGTACATCACAGAATGATTTTTTTTCAATTAGAGCTATTCACTTTAAATGTTTTAACTTAAAAAATAAAATAATTTTCCGCTCAATGATAATTTTTTGTGGATATTGATGATTAAAAAATGTTATTCAGCACAATCTGTATTGTGCAGATAACACTAATATTGTTGATAATCACTAATATTGTTGATATTACAGAGATAACTATGATATGCTAACTAGAATCCCTAACTTTTTCAATGTAGAAGTATCCATATCATCATGAAGGAGCCCAATGGGTGTAAAACTTCTAAAGTTATATATGGTCTAATTAAATATTTTGTCTTAGATAAGATATTCTGAACTTGTATGAGTCAGGATTTCTTTTATATTAATAAATTTAAAAAAGAGATGATCATTAAACTAGTCTTTTTTCAGGTTTCTTAACAAATCTCTTTTAAAAAGTGAACTCTTCTCTAATGCAAATGAATTAACAAATATTCACCAAAAACCCCAAACTTAAGATTTTTATATTTGCTTAAATCAGACCATAGGCTGATTAGCTGGCTAACAATCATTAAGCCATATTCAAAATTAGATAGTTTCTTAAAAAAATTTTTTTTTTAAATCACTGTCTAAGAATTGTAGTTCTTATCCATATTAGATATGGGTTGTAAGATGGTTATTATTAAAAATAAAGGACATGTAATCACTTTTATCAAAGTTTAGGATAAGTACTTGTATTTAAAGGGTGTCTTATTACTACCTTGTTTATATTAAATGCGACATATGTAAAAACAGATGCAGGTTAATTTGGAAAAAAAACTCTAAAATTAATAAATATTTAATTTTATTATTTTCCAAACGTAAAGGGGTAGTATTATCCTAATTTTTAAAAAGATAGGTTTCCAAGCTTTTCTTTTTTAGTCTGGCTGACTATTAAGATGAAATGGATTCCCTCTTGGCTTATCACCTGGGAAGAATAGAAAGGATGTAAGTGCATGCGTACAAGCATCAATTTTCTTATAGTCACTGAACATGTTTATTGCTGCTTAACTTGGTGATCTGGCAAAAACCAGTGCTTTAAGGATGATTTGCCTGTAAGTCTCTTAAAACTAAGCATAGCTTATATTTGGCATAAGATTGCAAGTATGTAGCACCTAGTAATGATCAAACTTACTACTTAATCGAAATTGAACTGGAAAACTAACTTTTCCAATCAGGTTTATTTCTCTTAACTGGCTGACTGACCATTAAGATGAAATGGATTTCATGTTAGATTAACACCTGGCCTTAATAGCAAGGGTCTAAGTACATGTAGAGAGAGAAAGAAAGAGAAGGCTATCTATCTCTTATAATGATAACCAAATGAATGGGTAAGTTTTGTGAGATGGAAACCTCTTTAACTCAATGCAGACCATAAGTTATAGAGATTGAGGGATAGATCCCATCTGAAAACCAATCTGAGCCAGATCACCTTGTGTAATTTAAAACCTTTTCTTCAAAGTTTGATTGTACAAATTGATGGATAGATGAACATTTAGCAAATTATAATTGTAATAATATTTTCCTTTACAAATATTGCTGATGAACATTTGGATGTAATGGAAATAACTTTAGAAATCAGATGTTTTGCATTGTTTGTTTTGGTTGATCTACTCTGCTAAGTGTTAATGCCAAATCATTCAACTGTCATGATCCATGTATAAAGAAAATAATCAAATATTTTGATTGTTTAATTTACATTGGTTAGTATTGACTCAAACTTAAAATGGTATTTGTTATCAAATTTGATGTACCACTTTATGGAAAATTATTTCGTTCAACACTTTTTAATATTATAGACTAAAGAGAAAGTAGATAAATATAGAAAAAAATTAACTTAATTAATTATTAAGTTAATGAATACAATAAAAATCTCTCTCCTGGCTTCCCAGTAGAGCTAAGGTAGATTGTTTTCAATTAGTTCCTTTAAAAATATGGATAGCAACTTATTTCAAAACATTAAAACCCTTTGAGAAAGACAGTACTGTGTATCTCAATAGTTGTTTGTTCCAAACATTTTTTTTTAACTTAGTGCTAAGCTATTAGTGATAAATTATATGACCTGTAAACCTGTTGGGTCCTGTTGTAACAGTGGTCCATGAGGGTATTGTTGCTTCTCTTTAGAATGAAATTAAGGATTCTAATTAACATTTCATAGTTATCATCATTATATTAATAACTTGGGTGCTTAAAACATTTTGTTTAGTGTGAATACAGACCTCCACAAAATTATTATTCAGTTGCAAACTGAACTGGAAATCTCTTTATTCTTTAAGAGCATTTTAAAGGTACTGCTTTAATACAAATCTTGCAATGATATGCCATTTTTTAGTTATGTACAAATATAAAAGATTTAGTAATGTATAGATTTTATGTAGCATTTGTTAAAGTAAGAATATTTATCAGACTTGTTTAGACAAAATTATTTTAAGGGGCCATTTATATAAGTCATAAGAATAGATGTCCCAGGATAAATATTTCATGTAACTAGATGGTGGGGATTATTTGCAATAGTTTTGTGCCTTACTTTTTCTCTTGTTCTTGCTTATATTAATGTTGTTATTTTTTAGCAGTTCAAGATAATTATCAACCCTTTTACATTTGTATGACTCTTGTCAGAAATTATACCTCTTTGAATTTTAAGTTTTTGTCAGGTTTTCTAAGATTTACCCCCGCCCTGCACTCTTTTTACTAAAATTAATTAAGTGAGAAAAAAAAAGTGGGGGATGGATAAATTAAACTGCACTTTGTAAAAAGATGCATTTGAAGTTTCTGTGTAATCTGATTTTTTTTTCATTTTGTGCAAAAAAAAAGAAGCAAAATGAAGCTTTTTTATTTGTTTTTATTCTTCATTATAAGAATACATGATGATGTCATCAAATAACTGTAATTTACAGGTAAAGAAATGTTGTGCTTTTAAAGTTTAAAAAAAGATTATAAAGAACTTTGAGAGTAATTAAAAAAAAACTGATAGGATTTATAAACAATGTTAGAAAAAAGGTTGAATCTGGTTTGTGAATGAAGGATTTTGTAATTAATTTGCACTAAAAGTTATTCTCAGCCTTGGATTTATTAAATTAATGTTCTTGCTGATCTCTCTCTCACACACACACACACACACAGAGTTTAAAAATGCATCTACAGTGTATATGGAAGAGAAATAAGATGTGACAATATGGTGAAATATCTATATGTATATATTATAACAAATTATGTCATAATAGATATATAAACACTCCACCAAAATTGTTGGTTTCGCATCTTCTTTCTCTTCTGTTCTCTTTGATATTTTATATATACAATGTATACATAAACTATTTATCCAACACCAACAAAGATATACATGCTCTGTGTTGATTTTTAATATTTACTTATATCAAAATATTGAATATATTTGCTCTGTAGTTGTGTTCTTGATTACAGAGCCACAAGTCAATGTTGGAATTAATATTTTTGAAAATTATGGTAGATCTCACTCTCCCCTCAAGTAAAAGTATATGATTCTTGTTTTATCACTATATCAAAAACAAAAAAAAACCAATCACTGTAATAAGATTAATATTAAAAAATATCATAGAATTTTAATAATTCTAAATTAGTTTTGAAAAACTTCTATTTGAATTAAAAGTTACTTGCTTATGATAATAGATTTATTGTTTGAGTGCATCTCTGTAGAGCAGTGGTTAGCCCACTAGATTTATTGATCACTGAAAGGAATTCAATCCTAGTTCTGTACCAAGTAAAGCTTAATAAATGTAACTATATTTTTTTAGATAATAATTTTTTAAATAGTTTCCAGCTGCTAAATTACTTTTGCAGAGTTGATCATTTTGTTGAATTTATTAGGTATCTTTAGTGACCACTCAAGTAATGTTTACAGTTCATTTAAAAATGTCTTATAACTTCCCTATATATATATATATATATATATAGTCTGGACAAAATACTAGATTCATTCCTGGGGAACCTGTAATTGATATTGTGGCCTGAATGGGAAAGCCAATGGCCAGATGAAAGGCACCATACGCCATATAGCGAAAACTCAAGCTCATGCAGCAAAAAGGCTAACAGAAAAATTCAGTTTGGCCCAGCTACCAGTGAAAGACTCATGAAAATGCCCCAAGATGGAAAAAAATTGACATGGCCAACTCACCCACCATGGCTTAGTTCTCAAAATGAAGAAACTAGTAGAAAAAAAAGACAAAGGAAAAGAACTCCAGAAATACATCCTGATGTACATAAGTTTCTAATAACCCTTAAAAAGATAAAAACGAAAAGAGCCTCCTCTGACCAATTCAAATAAAAGAAAAGGGAGAAGAAAAGAGGAGAGAAAAGAAAGACATTTATGAAATCTCCAACAGGATAAGTAAAAGACAATAACTAACTCCTTTGCTCTAATGATATTATTGTCACACTATACATGCACCCTGCATGCATCATTCCAAGAATAAATGTTTAAATTTTTTATTATATTCATGTTTAATCCTCTTTATCCTTCTATTTTTATTCACATTTGGGCAAATAAATTTCTTGTTGGATAAGTTTGCTACATTGTTTTCGGCTTACATTTTTGAGGAATTCTCACATCATTTTTATTTTTAATGTGTCACGAATGATTATGCGAATTGTTCAAAGAATATCTATGTGAACAATATCTATGCTTAAATATTATAGACCCATTTGAGCAATATTTATAATTGTGGGCAGGGTCCAGGATAAGAAGTTGTGAAATAATTGGGAACCACATGCTAAGACTGGAATTTTATCCATGTTTTATGCCTTAAGTATCATTCACTCATTCTAACAACCCTCAATTCCATAAAAAAAAAAAAAAAAAAAAAATATATATATATATATATATATATATATATGTAATCAAATACATTTCTTTTCTCTTTTTTTTTCTGTTCATATAACCATCAAACTTATGTTCTTGCCTGTTACTTATCTTCTTAGTTTGGCATACAAGTATCAGGTTTCTTATAGTCATTGAACATGTTTATGGCTGCTTAACTTTAGTGATCTGACAAAAACCAGTGCTTTAAGGATGATTTCCCTGTAAGTCTCTTAAAACTAAGCATAGCTTATATTTGGCTTAAGATTGCAAGTATGTAGCACCTAGTAATGATCAAACTCACTACTTGATTGAAATTAATCTGAAAAACTAACTTACTAACCATGATAATGTTCTCCCACTTAATTAAAAAAAATTATTTCTCTAAACTGGCTATGAGGTCTCACTGATTTCAATTTATTTGATCATATAGAAAAAACTTTGAATCAAATTTTTAAAATATTTGTGTTTCTTAATATATGATTTAGCTTCCCATTCTTCAAATTTTAATTTTACGAAGAAAATAAACTTTAATGTTTTGGTTCAAAAAATTTGCTTGTTGTTTTATGAACTATAAATACTGACGGAAAATAAAATTGCAACACATGTTTCAATCTACTCCTACAGGTTGATTACAATAAACAATTATATATAGGTTCCAAATAAGATGGGTATTGTGACGGGGAAATTGATTAAAATCCCTAAATGGGACTTTATTTTCGCACGTGTGAAGACGGGGCAGGTTGGCACTTGATCCCCTACCGAAATAAGTCCTGTTCAGAGTTCTTTTCTCAGGCAGATAAGAACTGGCATATTACGTGAGGGAATAATTTAGGGCCAGACTGGCCACCGCTGGCAAAGGGGTCCAAAATTTCACACTATCACACACCCACCAGGCCGCTAAACTTCTTCCCCATAGATAATAGAAGAATACGGGCCTATAGGTCTTAGTTGTAATAATATTAATATTACTACAGTCGGCAACTCCGGTTTCCCGTGTGATACTTTAGGAATTAATAGGACAGTTCTAAGCAAGATAATGTAAGGCGAATAGAAGCTGAAAGGAAAGCATGGAATAATAACATAGACCACATGGTAAATGAAAATACATAGGTTCTTTACTATGGTTATATATATATATATATATACGTTCAAAAGGTCAAAGATATATAATAGGATAGTCCATGAATATAAATGTCTTTTCTTGGCTTTTATCCTTTTCCAAATTGAGAGAGAGAGTGGTAACAAAATTTGGGTGTAAAGGGAAAATGTCCCAAAGTTACTTATCTTATTTTTTTTGACGGGGTTCCACTGGAGAATTTCTCTTCTTTCACGGGCTAATAGACTTTGTACTGTTTTTAATGCTGGCTTGAGAGACTCAGGTCTCTCATGTCTCAGTCTTTTGTCTTTAGCCCGGAGTGAAATGGCTATAGTCCGTCTGCCACGGGACTTGCTCAAAAACTTCCTTTTTTTGTATTTACTTCAGTTGAGGGGAAGGGAACCCCACTTCAGTTTGGGGTCCCCCCCGCCAATCATTTGGCTTCATTTTCTCTTTCCCCTTCCGATGTCCGGCGACCCAAGGTCACTTAGGTGTGAACATCTGTGTGACCCACATTCTCTCATAACGGTCACTTTTTGACTGCTAGATAATGTTAGTTCAACGGGGGGGGGGAGTATCATTCCCACCTCCTCGTCTCCGTGAGCCATCACGTGACACCTCCTTCCTTAAGAGAAGAAAGGGGGAGGAATAGAAATATCATAGAAAAAAAAAAGGCAATTCAATTCACTGTTCTTTCTCCTTTTCTTTCATTTTTTTTTTCTCACTTTACTTTTCTTTCATCCCCTTTCTTCTTCACGCTTTGACGAATTCTTTCCTTTTTCTTTTTTCGTCCTTCCTAATTTTTACTATAGGGGAAAACAATTTCTCTTCTCTTTCTTTCTCTCTCTCTCTCCCTTTTCTTTTTCTTTAATCTCGTTTTCCTTTCTTTCTTTTTCTCTCTCGGCTTTTGGCCGTATCATGTTTCAAACCTTGAGGAGGTAAGTCCTTCTTTCTTTCTTCGTCACTTTTGATGACTTTATAATTTTAATTGTCAAGCTTTGGGGAGAAAACTTCCTTTTCTTTTCTCTCTTTCCCCTATTCGTCACTTGTTGAAGAACCACTTTCTCGTCCATCTCATATTTCAACATTGGGGATGAGAATTCCTCATTTCCTTTAGTTTCTCTCTCTCTCTTTCTTTCTCTCAACAACTATGAGGGAATATTCTGCTACTACATTTTCTTAGGGCGTTAGAGAAATAAACCTGGGTATTTTTTTATTAATTTCTCTAAGTCCCCTCTCTCTGAAATAGACAACTGTCTTAATTTCTCCTCGAATTTATTCGGCATTTCCGAGTTCTTAATTTTTCGAGGTGGGCCTTCTTGACGGACATATCTTTTTAATTTGTTTGCATGACACACTTGTGTCTGCTTCCTTCCCTCGTGGGTATCAATCCTATATGTCCTCTTGTCTATCCTCCGTGTTACTACATAGGGACCTACATATTGTCCATCACAGTGTGGTCCTTTATTTGATGATAGTAGCAGGACTTCGTCGCCCTTCTTAAATTCTTTCTTTCTTAGCCACTTGTGAGGGTCCTCTCATTTTCCTCCTATCTTCTCGATAAGTATTAGGGAATTTATTCCTAATATTCGTTGGACCTTCATCCTTTTTCTGACGACTGGTCCTTTTCTCTTTCTGTTTACTGAGGTGTGGAAGGTTCACTTCTTTTCTTTCCACCTTCTCACTTTGCGAGCGACTGTGTCGTTTATATCTCGCACGTGGCTCAGCCGCCATCTTGTCTCCATGCTGGGCGTTCATTCTCGCCATCTTTCTTTCTTCATTTTTGGCGCTCATTTTCGCCAACTTCTTTCCATGTTTGGAGTTCATCCTCGCCATCCTTCTTTCTTCATTTATGGCGCTTACTTTCGCCATCTTTTTCGGGTGACACTTTTTTGTTCTTACTTCATTTCCCATTATGAGGGAAATTCCTTTCATAGGTAGTTTATCTACCACACCAACTTTCATAGGTCCATTTTTCCACTGGGACTTTAGGGTTATTTTACACAGCGGTATTTTTACCCTCTTTCCGCCGATACCCTCTATCATCACAGTCTCACGTGTTGCTTCTATTACCCTTTTAGGTAATTTATTTCGTAGAAGTAACGACTGAGATGCTCCGGTATCTCGTAAAATTGAGACTTCCACTGGTCCTCCGTGTGGGCCTCTTATCATCCCTTTTTTCGTCCAGGGTCGATAGGATTGGTTCCCTCTAGGTGTTGTTACAGCTCCTTGAGGTTTTCTCGGCTGGGTCTGGTTTCTATCTGGACCTTTTCCAAGCTGACACCTTATGGCTATGTGACCAGCCTTTCCGCATTTGTAGCAGACCACTGTTCTGCTGCTACTTTGGAAGGTCCTTCTATTTTCTTCCTCAGGTCTTAACTCAGCTTTAAACTTCACTCTGTTTCCCGTGAACGTTTTTTCCTTTGTCTTTCGGTGTGTGAGGATGTATTCGTCTGCTAGTGCAGCCATTTCATAAGTCACGTCGGTTTTCCTTTCGCTTAGGTGAACCCTGACTTCTTCTGGCACACAGTTTAAAAATTCTTCAGCTAATATTAGCTGCCGGAATTTCTCAGCGTCTCCGTCTATCCTCTTAGAGTCACACCACTTATCCAGTGCATTCTCTTTTTCTCTCAGAAATTCCACATAAGACTGGTTTTCAGTTTTTCTCTGTGTTCTGAATTTCTGTCTATAAGCTTCTGGAACCAACTCGAAGCTTTTTAGAACCGCTGCTTTCACCAAATCGTAGTCGGCGCAACTTTCTGTGGGCAGGGTTGCATATGCTCTCTGTGCTTTTCCTGTCAGCACGGTTTGGAGTAGCATCGACCAGCATTCTTTCGGCCATCCAAGATTTAGTGCAGTTCGCTCAAAATGTGCGAAGTATCCGTCCACGTTGGCTTCTTCGAATTTTGGGACTAGCCTCGCTTGCTTCGTTACTTCGAAACTGTCATGGCTTTCTTTGTGTCCTCTTATTGCCAAGTCGACTTCTCGCAGCCTTGTTTCTTGCTGAATTTTTATTTTCTCCAGTTCCATTTTATTTCTCTGTAGTTCCATTTGTGCTTGTATTTTAATTTTCTCCAGTTCAATTTCTTCTGGAGTCATTCTTATCATTTCCGTTGGTAGCTCTTCTAATTCTGCTTCCTCGAAAACATTTTCGTCGACCATGTGTCTTGCTATTTTTATAACGAGTTCATGTTTCCTCATAGAGTTTTCAACATTTAACTCAAGCTTCTCGCCAATTTTTATTATCTCGCTTTTTCTCAGCCTCTCCAACTTTTCCATGGAGGGTTCTTTTAAAAAGTTCTCTATTTTGTCCATTTTTTTAAAAAAAATTTTTCAAACAGTTATATCAACAAGTAATTTGACTGTTTCAACAATATTCCTTTTTTTCCTTCACGGTCTCCCAGGGTAGATTTAGACGGCAGGAATTGTCACACGACTACTAGCAATAAATATTATTTATAATATTAAATCCCGGACGTGAGCCCCCATTTTAGGTCTGCATGAGGTCGGGAATTAAAGATTAAAATATCCCCGGACGAGACACCATTTTAGGTCTGCTGACGCGGAAATTGCGATAATCCCGAAACGGGACTTTATTTTCGCACGTGTGAAGACGGGGCAGGTTGGCACTTGATCCCCTACCGAAATAAGTCCTGTTCAGAGTTCTTTTCTCAGGCAGATAAGAACTGGCATATTACGTGAGGGAATAATTTAGGGCCAGACTGGCCACCGCTGGCAAAGGGGTCCAAAATTTCACACTATCACACACCCACCAGGCCGCTAAACTTCTTCCCCATAGATAATAGAAGAATACGGGCCTATAGGTCTTAGTTGTAATAATATTAATATTACTACAGTCGGCAACTCCGGTTTCCCGTGTGATACTTTAGGAATTAATAGGACAGTTCTAAGCAAGATAATGTAAGGCGAATAGAAGCTGAAAGGAAAGCATGGAATAATAACATAGACCACATGGTAAAATGAAAATACATAGGTTCTTTACTACGGTTATATATATATATATATATATACGTTCAAAAGGTCAAAGATATATAATAGGATAGTCCATGAATATAAATGTCTTTTCTTGGCTTTTATCCTTTTCCAAATTGAGAGAGAGAGTGGTAACAAAATTTGGGTGTAAAGGGAAAATGTCCCAAAGTTACTTATCTTATTTTTTTTGACGGGGTTCCACTGGAGAATTTCTCTTCTTTCACGGGCTAATAGACTTTGTACTGTTTTTAATGCTGGCTTGAGAGACTCAGGTCTCTCATGTCTCAGTCTTTTGTCTTTAGCCCGGAGTGAAATGGCTATAGTCCGTCTGCCACGGGACTTGCTCAAAAACTTCCTTTTTTTGTATTTACTTCAGTTGAGGGGAAGGGAACCCCACTTCAGTTTGGGGTCCCCCCCGCCAATCATTTGGCTTCATTTTCTCTTTCCCCTTCCGATGTCCGGCGACCCAAGGTCACTTAGGTGTGAACATCTGTGTGACCCACATTCTCTCATAACGGTCACTTTTTGACTGCTAGATAATGTTAGTTCAACGGGGGGGGAGTATCATTCCCACCTCCTCGTCTCTGTGAGCCATCATGTGACAGTATCAACAATACTCAGAACTCATATTAATACACTGTACATCCTAGTTGGGCACAAGCCTGTACTCATGAATGCATACAATAATACCAATGTGATAAATCTCTTATTCTGTATTGATCTCTATTGATGTGATCATTTACTGTTATCTAGCTATATAACCTGTATGTTTGATCTTGACTATATTGACATAGATAATCAGGGTGTTGCAGTTTTATTTTTGTCAGTATATTTAATTATGAAAAAATTGCAACAAATTTCACTTATGTCAAATCATTCTTAGTAGTCCTTTATTATCAAATCTAATTAAAACATCAGTTTATTTTTATTTATGTTCTTTAGTGATATAATTTCTATTTTAGCTATAAAATAAACCTATCTTGTAACACTGTTAGTTATAAAAATGATTTTATAATTTGAATTAAGAGTTGAATGTTAAGTAATGTGAATACAATTGTTGCAGTCTATTTTGCTAAAATTAAAAAATTAAAATAAAAATGCTAGTGATTTACTTACTCTATTGTTAATTTTTGCTTTGTTATGTAATGGAAAAATGAGCTTATTTTTAATTTTTTTTGCTAAAAATATAGCTGTTGGGCTACATAATCTTTTTTACTCTTAGTATTTCTTCTCAATTTCCTATTTTATTCAATATTTCTTGTGTATTATCATATTAATATCATTTTTACAATAGTTTTTCTTTCCCGTTAATTATCTTTTTTTTTTTGTCCTGGGTTTTTCTTGTTTTTCAATTCTTTGTTTTTTCCTTGAAGCATAAGATTGTTTAGTTTTTTTTTTATGCTTTTTTTTTTATTGGCTTTATTCTCAATCTTTCAAAATGTCTGAAATTGTTTCCCTTTTGTTTGATATGAAAATCCAACTTTGCTACTTCTACTGCTACAACAAAATGATGGCAGCTACAATGAAAGGCTAGTGAGTTCCATTTCTCTGGCTACTAAGTTTAAATCCATTATTGATCAGAGGTTACAATGCCAGCCTCCTAAGAATTTCTTTCTGCACTTGTTTTTGTCCTAACTGCCGATGCAAGTGCATTCACTATTATTGAGATTAAAATTGTGCCACATGTTAATAACAACAAAAGTAATAATAAATAATAGATAATAGACATTACAACTGTTGATGCATATTGTGCATGCCTGCAATTCCTGCTCTACTGCTCTTGTCATGCAATGTATTTCTCACTACCATAATTATATGGCAGCAGACAAGTCTGCAGCTTCAACATTCCAGCCTATATATTTTCTTCTCGGTTTTCTACTTTAATTTTTCTTCTTTTTTTTTCCATTTTTTTCTTCATTCTTACTTACTACATCTAGATCCATTCATTTTTTTTAAGATTGTAAAAACTAATAGAAACTGGATTTATTTTATTCATCTTCTTATTTTTATATGCACTAAAGGGTTTTTACACCTGATTAATAACAAAAAGCAAACGCATCTAATTGCTCTACTCATATCTTTGGAAGAAACTATTTGTAGTACTCCTTAATACATTGATTATTTCCCTCTTTTTCTTTTGCTTCATTTCACACTATTATTAGCATTATAGCTTCATGCATTCAATGATCTCAGTTTAACTCCATTTGCAATACCTAACAATAAATTCCTATTTTTGCATTTGTGTTGATAAACACAAATGGAAAAGGAAGTTTTTTGTTTTAAATGTTATGATGATCAGGCATAACCTTGAAAATGGAAGTAGGTTAATCTATGCAACTTTACTAAAGAATGTTGCTTTGGCAACATAACCATTCTTATATACCTGTATGAATATTTAAAAAATCTGAAAAATTCCAAATCTTATTTATTTATTTTTGAATTTTATTTCCAAATGGTAATTATTCAGCTTAGAGCATATTTTTATTTGCTGTTTTTTTTATTATTATTTTTATTTGTATTTTCTATCATTTGCTGCTTCCAATCATCTATTTTGTTAAATGTATTATTTGCTGTTTCAAAATCAGATTTATTTAATTTTTCTCTTATTTATTTAAGTAGAAATGACTTTTTAGTTATTCCTGTATCCTACTGAGAATTAGTGGATGCACCTAAGTAAAACTTCAAAAGTTAGGATAATAATTTCAAACTAAAAAATATCCTAGATCCATACTTACTTAATTTTTTTTAATATCAAAATATTACAAAAAAAATGATGTAAAGAATTCAAAAACCTAAAAATTAATAAATGGCAGCTAAGAGGTCATGACTTGCATTTTAACTGATTATTTTATAATCTTTGTCATCAATCGAAGAATTATGCTGAACAATTACAAGCAGTAATTGTTACTATAACAGATAAATTCACATAAAAACAATCATATTTTTATTTCATCTTATGAAATACTATATATGTGTGTGTTATTTGTTCTGTAGAGAAATATTTAAGTGAATGGTCATCATCATCATCATCATCATCATCATGTCATGCCGCTAGCACAGATATCCCTGACCCTCTCTCGCCACTTCTCCCTATCGTTCATCACCTCTGGCAGGTCTTCAGGGCTACATCCCGTATCCTCATATAGCTGCTGAATGTATGTTCATGCTGGTTGTCCTACTTTTGCCCGGTCATATGTAGGGGTCCATAGGAGTACATCACTTATGAGCTCGTCCCTGCTTCTCCAGCAGTGTCCTGCATATCTGGTTCGTCTAGCTTGGATAGTTTTCGTGATGGGAGGCAGGTGGCCGTATAGTTGGTGCCTTGTTGGGTGTTGCCACCAGGACTTGTTCCATATTGCTTGCAGCATTCTTGTATAATTGCCGTTTAGCTTCTTCTCCAGCCGTTTAGTTAGCGTCCAAATAGTGCATCCATACAGCAGTATCGATACAACCGCTGCCTGGAAGAAACTGCGTTTCATTTTATCAGTCAGGTTTGACTTCCATATGATCAATAGCCTATCAATAGCTGTCCATGCCTTTGTTAGCCGCGTGTCGATGTCCTTTTCAGTTGATGAGACGCTGCCTCCTAGGTAGGTGAATTTGTCTACTAGTTTCAGATGTTGCCTGTTTGATTATAGCACATATATTCCATTTTGTGTGCATTGACATGGAGGCCAATGCCTGCGGCAGCTCGTTCCAAACTATGCTGTAGTGTTTCGGCTTGGTTAGGTATATTTGCCAGTATCACTATGTCATTGGCGTAGTCGACATCGGTAATTGTTTTTGCGGGGTACTTTATGCCTTCAAGGATTCTACAGATGGTCAATATTTGTGAGGTCGTGGATCTATTTCTTTGGAAGCCATTTTGGTTTTTCCTAAGGATGTTGTCGATTTTGGGTTCTATGCGGTTTCGTAGTAGGGTATTGTAAATTTCGGCTGCTATGGATGCAAGTGTTATACCTCTGTAGTTCTTGGCTAATCCGAGGTCACCCTTTTTAGGGAAGGGGAGGATGCATCCCTTCATCCATCTGTGTATCGGATTTTGATTATAGACTGTGTTGCAGTGTCGGAGCAGTATGTCATCGAATTGTCTGGTCTTCCATACTTTTGAGGGAATCTCGTCCAGCCCTGCAGCTTTCCTATTTTTAATTTTTCTAAGAACCGAGTCGAGTTCTTGAGTGAACGGTCCTAGTTTAATGTCCAATTGCTTACTAATTATTCTGGTGATTGGTTCATGTGTTACTTTTGGTGGGTTTCCTAGTAGGTTTTCGAAATGCTGTTTCCACTGTTTTATTCTTTCCTGTTGGTTTGCAGCTTTCAGTTTTGCTTTGGCTGTGCTCTTCCTTCTACTCACTTCATTTATTGTTTGCCAGGCTATCCTAGATTTCCTATCTTCCACTGAGTCTCTATGGTACTTAAGAAGAGATTTATTTCTTTTTTGTTTGGATTGTTGTTTCTAATGAAGCAATAATGCTATATAATTATTTTACATCTTCCAATTAATTGGTAATTTTTAATCATTTTTGTGACTCAAATAATTAATTTTCTTTTTTTTTTTTTAAATCTAAGTTTTGGAAATTTAAATAATGTATGATTACATCTTACAACAAAATGACTTTCTATTGATTATTGTTTATTGCTTGAGACCTTCTGTGAATAAAAAGTCTACTTTTCTTTTTGTGGGACAAATATTTTTTGTTAAAAGATCACTGGGTCCATTTAGTAGGCATAGGAAATTTGCTAGTGCTACATGAAACTATGTGTCTGTCTTTTGATGACAGATAAACTCTTCCTGGTTATTAATTAATATAGATATCAAGACTATAAAAGTGAAACCTTTTGAATGCATTTTTTTAAGAAATGAAGCTTGATCAAAAAGATATGTTTATCCATTACTGAATTTCAATAGATAGGATTGTTTTTTTTATACTGTGATTATTACTCATTCATTTTTTTTTTTAATTAAAAGTAATAGAAAAATTTAATTATTTTGAAGGAATACATTTTGGATAAACTGAATTGTTTTATCACACAGGTATATAATTTAATCTATATTCAAAGACAGAAAGCATTTTTCTATCCTTATCAAATCAAAAGACAAAATCAATATTTTATAGGCAAAAACCAAATTATGAAATAATAATTCTCATGATTATGTTGTTTTTATTTCATTTGAATAAATACTTGGTTATTGATAACTCAATAATGTTAAAATGTTTTAATTTAGTGAATAAAACAATTTCCAATCCAATGTGCAACTTAATAATAATATTGTGAGGTCTACATTCACGTTCACCCTAATCATTATAATTTCTAAAAGGTGGTTCTAATAATCATAGGCTTTTCCCTTTTTTTTTTACTTCTTTTATTTGCAAATAAATAAAGAGTTACCTAACAGTATACTGGCAGTCTAGTATAACTGAAAAGCTTTATGATACAAGATGATGATATTATTATTAGTTTACTCATTGAGAGTTTTTCACATTGGTGTTTAACTGATGGTTTCCCACTGGATTCTAAGTGACAGCAAGTCTCATCAAGTCTTCGGGACTCTTCTTAGTATGCTGACCGATTTCGACAATGCTGTAGTTTGGATGGTCTCCACTTATTTCCAAGTCCTCCAGTCCCAGTACCAATCCTATGGTGACTGTACCGCATACATCAATTACAATTGGTATCACTGTCACTTTCATGTTCCATAGTTTTTTCAATTCTCTTGCAAGGTCCAAGTATTTATCTCTCTTTTCACCTTCCTTCAGTTTTACCCTGTGGTCACCTGGAATGTTAAAGTTCACAATTCAGCAAGTTCTCTTTGTTTTGTTGACTATCACTAGGTCTGTTTGTCTGGCTGAGATTTGATGATCTGTTTGTATCTCAAAATCACTGAGAATTTTGTGTGTCTCATTTTCCAGAACGGATTCTGGGTTGTGTGTATACCATTTATTCATATGGTCAAACTTCAATTTCTTGCACAATTTCCAGTGGTTCCCTTACCCACCCAGTCATGTCTAGTCTTGTTCTCTCTCTCCACTAGTTTACTGCATTCACTTAGTGTGTGATTGATTGTTTTGTCTCTGTCTCTACATAGTCTACATCTGCTATTTTGTTGCGTCTTGTCTATTCTTACTTTGATATGGTGTTGTTTTGTGCTGCTATCAGAAAATATTCAGTTTCTCTCTTAAGGTTTTCTTTTCTTTGCCAAGTTTTCTTGTGTGAGATTTCACTGATTTGTTACTTGAAATATCCATACAGTTGTTTTCCTTCCATTTTTGTTTTCTTGTTACTTTTGTTCGATTGTTGCTTTCGTAGTCTGTATTGTTTCTGGTGGCTGCTGCTGCTGTTGTTGTTGTTGTCGTCATCGCCTGGGCATGAATTTGTTTTTTTAAGAATATATTATTCGTGTCAATGAAAAATGATCAAGACCACAATGAACTTCAAAAAATGTGAGAAAAAGATTCTTTGCTTCCTGTACAGTATGATGCAGCACTGCATTTTCAGTACAGTTTTCTGGTAGATTAAAAGTACAGGATTTATACTTCTCAAATATTGATTACTTTAAAATAGATTAAGAGGAAGGTGCAACAGCATAAATAGTAGTAGTAGTTATAACAACAAAAATGGCATTTATGGTGCTTCAAGGTAATTTATGTTGTTGTTTGGTATCTGGCACCATTTGGGGTTATTCTATTCTTACCCCACATTATCTTGCTGGTTTAACTTCTTGGATATGAAAGCTGCGAGGAATTATATGAAAGAAGACAGGAAAAGAAGATAGGAGGCCAATATATCTTTTATATTTTGCCTTTATTTCTGGGTTCAACAACCATTCAGTGGATGAGGAAATTCTTCCTGAATTCAAATAAAATGGTTACGTCTTCCAGTCAAGGTATTAAGATGTGCTAGTTGTTAAGTCTGTTATATGGTTTCTCAATTGTGATTCTGACAAGTCCATTATTTTATGTTTTTAACCATAGATCCTTGGTAAAAGAGGTGGCTGCTATTAGTCGAAAGGTTAGATAACGTGTCATCTAGAGACAGACACATGGTTCCTTGCACCAGTAGCAAGAAAGATTTAGGTTTTGTCACTCCGCTGGTTACTGCTGAAAGAGAACGGGCTTCTTTGTTTCGCCGAAAAGGCTCCTTCCTTGCACATTTCACCTCCTTTCCTGTCAGGGGCTTCTGGGAGTTTCTGAATTTTTTGTATTTATTTCTAATTTAATTTTAATTTATTTTCGTTTAATTTAATTTTATTAATTCCCACACATTATAGACAATTTTAAACAAGCCACCTATTTTTCTCTTCATTCTAAAAATTATTTACAAGAAGTTAAGTGTTAAACAAAAACAATTTCTTTTAACTAGGAAAAGTTACTCCTAAATTATAACCAATATTCATTCTTGTTTAACTTTTGCTTAGATTTTTATTGAGTGAACTTCTATTGACACCAGAAATTCATTGAATATTTTTTTATACCATACATCTTAGTTGATGCTTCGGGATGGGTCGTCAGTGATGTTTCCTTTGGGATCATGGGGGGTTTCGGGTCTTTCAACATCAGACCCCCTCACCCAAATGACCCAGTTGGCATCGATCTAACTCCAACTCCCATCCCGGCAGCCAACCTGCGCATCCACACAAGGAGAAAACAAAAAGAAAAATGACCACAGAAAAGGCTCTATATATAATTTTGCAACGGCCAATCAGAGCTAAGCTCTACTGATGACTTCTAAATCTTTTCTTTAAAAATCGGGAGGCCACTTTACTCTGCTTTTTTTGCTACAATGGGGTCATTATTCGGTTATTTGTTCATTCCGGTATGTATTCCTTCCTTCCCCCCCCCCTTTTTTTTTTAATTAATTTTTACTTAAAGAAAAAAATTTAAAAAAATTAAATAAAAAAAAATAATAAATAAATAAAAAAAATAAAAAAATAAAAACTGTACATAACTAAAGAATTGCGATTAAAACAACAAACTCGTATATAAAATGACATACGTTTAGTTTTAAAACTTATCTTCATTAAACACTGTACATAAATATACAATCATGAACTAAATCAGACGCCGCGCATTACTATACGTTAAAACATCCTAATCGAACGGTTTACGAATGAGAAAAGACGAGAAAAAAAAAAAAACTTAATAAAAAATAAAAAAATCTGTACATAAATATCAATTGCGATTAAAACAACAAACTCCTATATAAAATTGACATACGTTTAGTTTAAAATTATTTTCATTAAAAACTGTACATAAATATACAATTACGAACTAAAAGAGACGCTGCGCATTACTATACGTTGCAACTCATTGAAAGGTTTACGAATGAGAAAAGACGAAATAAAATAAAATAAAAAAAAACCCGAAAAAAACCGAGGAGTATGTTGAAATCTTCACAAAAACATTGTCGTTTAAAATGCTATATTTATAAAATGGCTAAAACGTCTAAGATATTAATCAATTAAATGAACCGGTTTCAAATGAACGCTTAAAGCCTAATACAACCACACTCCTTCGCGCGCAAAAAATAAATAGATAAAACTAAAAAAATAACAGATAAAAAACTAAATAAATCATACGTGTATATATCGTTTTAAATTAGACGATCTTTTTTTTCCTTCCTTTTTAACCCCCCTTCTAATAATCACCTATCTACAACCCCAACTATCCGCCCTTCTGATCCACAACCAGTTTGTTGCTCTTTCAGCTGCAGTGGTAATATTTTTCAGGGCCTTACGTTTTCCCGCACCTGAAATGCCGATGCTTGACAACGCTTTACTCATCGACCTTGTGTTCAATCCGCGACATCCCACTTCGACTGCCTGGCATATTGCCTGCCAACCATTCATTCGACATTGCTCTACTAGCGGCTCATATTTGGCTATCTTTCTTTCGTGTGTGGACTCCATGTTTTCTTCCCATGGGACTGACAATTCCCACATTATCACCTTCTTTGTGGAATTTGAAAACATTACTAAATCTGGTCGGAGCTTTGTCTCCACAATATGCGCTGGAAACTTCGTCTGCCTTTCCAGGTCCACCAACAATTGCCAATCTGGCGCCGATGACAACATCGATACTTTATTTTTTGTCTGCTGCTGTTTCGAGCTTCCCGCTCTAACAAAAATAACCTTATGTCTTCCAGGACTGAATCTATTCGATTTTAATGCCTCAGATACCACTCCAGCAATAACTTTGAGGACCTGGTCATGTCGCCAGCGATAACGCCCTTCACTCAATGATCTTGGGCATCCAGATAGCAAATGCTGTAGCGATCCTTTACCCCCGCACAACTGATATGCTGGGGTATCATTTTTGCCCCATGTGTGAAGGTTTGATGGGCTAGGGAGAAGATCATAAACTGCCTGGATCTGGAATCTTAGCTGGCTTAAGTCGGCCTTCCACAAGTCCGACCAGGTAATTCGCCGCCGAACATAATTTTCCCATCTGGTCCAGGCACCCTGTTGAGACAGTCCTACGATCTTTGCCAGCCTAGTCTCCTCTGTACCTTCTCTTACTTCTTTTTGCAAGAGCGCCCTTCTTTCTTTCCCTCTGGCGTTGTCTATCCTTGGACTCGGATAATATCCCAGGCCTCTTGTCCCACTGGCCACAGTACCGACCATAGCCTTCTGCTGCAATCTCTCTTCCGCAACCTTCAGTTCCCTGACAGCGCTCCACTTCCTTCCTGTGCGGATTTCAATTCCTGCACCTGCTACCTTTAAATCTCTGGAATCTCTATACATAATCGCCTCTCTTGTGCGTGTCACCACAAACTCTTCTTTGAGACCCCTGAAAGGAAGTTGGATCACATTGGAGGTCCCATATAAAGCCGCACTACTTAGGCTCTTTGGCAAACCCAACCATCTCCTTAAATAGCCGCTAATTTTCCTTTCCATTCGTTCTACCGTGGTAATAGCTACCTCGTATAACATGAGTGGCCATAATATCTGCGGCAGAATTGCGTGTTGATACAACCACGCCTTAAACTTGCCAGGCAATCCTGACTTATCTATCTTTCTTAGCCAATCATCAAGGTCGCCCCCTATTCCTTTAATTGCTGCTTGATCCTTAGTACTACTGTCGAACCACTTGCCAAGACTTTTTACAGGCTTCTCAGTCACAGTTGGTATGAATTCGCCGGCGATTGTGAACCGTGCCGTGCTTTTAATCTTTCCCTTTTGTAGTACTAGGGACCTAGATTTTCCTGGTTTAAACCTCATGCGGGCCCATACTATGAGTTTTTCTAAGCCCCTCACTATCCATTTACAGCCTATGACTGATGATGTTGTCACTGTAATATCGTCCATGTAAGCTCTCAATGGAGGCTGCCGTATCCCGGACTTTACCCTTGGACCCCGACACTCCACTTCCGCTGACTTGATTATCATATTCATTTTTCTCTTCATTCTAAAAATTATTTACAAGAAGTTAAGTGTTAAACAAAAACAATTTCTTTTAACTAGGAAAAGTTACTCCTAAATTATAACCAATATTCATTCTTGTTTAACTTTTGCTTAGATTTTTATTGAGTAGACTTCTATTGACACCAGAAATTCATTGAATAAAAACTTAATGAACATTTATTGTACATACTTTCCATTTGGTTAGTGAAGAAAACTTTTGAAATGAAATATCACTTTTTAACTCTGTATATGCATAACATACAAATTACATCAGTTCTCACTTAAAATTGTTTCTATTTTTAGATCTTGTTTCATCTTAGATGTTTATTTTAAATAGTTTTAAAATAGCAACAGTAATAACAATAGCAATTGTTTGAAAAAGTTAAATTACCATGATATTGGGTTAGCCAAAAAGTTGGTGAGGAATATTCTGTTATGACAGCTGTCATGTCATCATAATTTTTTTTTTTTTTTATTGTCAGAATTGTATTTTTGTTTATTTGTTCTAACACTGAATAAAGATATAACCAACAAACTTAAAATATCAAATTCAACCGTTGAAAATTATTTGCACCAGCTTGGTTAGGTTAGTTGCTTTAATGTAAGACTACATATTAAGAGTAAAAAAATTGAGGAAAAAACTACCGGATCATATTTAAATGTTCTGTTTGTTTACTGGGTGGGGGCTAAGCAAATTGTGAAAATCAGTGAAAAGTTTATACTTAATAACTTAAAATGCAAGAAATCATGGGTCAGTAAAAAGGGGTCCTATGCATTTTGGTGCCTTTGGCATATCTTAAATAGATTGATAAGACTGTAAGGATTATTGATTATTAAAAAAGAACTGGATTTATTTCTTACAATAATACTAAAATCAAATAAGTCAAATATTAAAGATTTAATTCATCCCATAGTTGTAAGCCAAGCCTCGCAAATATTCCAGTTGAGCACGTGAATCAAACTGTTTTACAATATTCAAAATGAGCTCATCAGTCATAATGTATTTCAAACCTTTTTTAATTTGGGGCATCCCCAGCAAAACCCTAACTCTAACCTCAGAACAATCTAACATATGTTACTGCACAGTTACTGTTGTTCATTTCCCGTTACTTGATCTGTTATGCTGCCTGTCGATTGCAGTTGTTCGTTTCTCGTTTTAGCACAAAAATATTATTGGCATTCTGAATTGGCACAAAAACAAATAGTTCCGTCCTGAGCAAAAATGAACCACTGATAACTATATTAAAGGTCAGTTTTTGGTCTTGTTTCTCTATTTAATGGTATATTAACCTTTGTAGGTTATTCCATGCCAATGCCATCATTGTTGAAGAACAATATTTAACCCATCGCTAGGGGATTAAGAGGGTACATATCTTTCCCAAAGGAAAGGCTAGTTCTACCCTAAAGAAGCTCTTGTTATGTAGATAGTGGACTTGGAAGGGAGTCTTCTCCTATGAGCTCCTTCAAAAAAGTCAGCAGTTGATTAGAACAAGTACTGCCCCCAAGTAGACTGCAAGAATCAATGGAGGAAAAGTATCTAAAATTTCTTTGTTTAATGGCATATCAACTTTCATTATTTATTGCCAAAGCCATCCTTGCAGAAGAACAGTAATCTTACTATTTACCCATAATTGGCCCGGTGTGGGGGTAAGGAAGTTCATAGTTATCCTAGAGATATTAGTCCCTAAGTCACAGTCACGCACATTAGCTACTATGCCCTTCTGAAATTAGTTAAAAGAAAGGGCATAATGTTCCATGCTAAACTGCATGACTCTTTCCTGCTCAGGAAACAATCATTGCATCTTAGCTGGGAACTTTAGACCCATCCATAGTATTCACCAGATATTGAACCTTTGTATTACCATTTATTCTAGTTTTTAGAAAATTCTTTCCATAAAAATAATTGTAAATTTTCTGAAATATTACAAAAGGCATTTAGAACTGGTTTACAAAAAAGATTTTTTGGTCTGAGGCAAGAATTGGGGATAGGTGCTTTTTGTTAATTTGGGTGTGCTGAATTCAAATTTGTAAATAGTTTTGCTCTATCACCTCTAGTTTTCTGGTTTTTAAATAGTCTCATTTTAGTATAAACAGAGAATATATGTGCATATTTCAATAGTTGCAGCAGCTTATAACAGATAAAACAGGATAGATAAAGAACACTGATTGAATCAATATACTTGGATGACACAATTACACAATTCATAGTACCACAGACAGTGAAAAGTGTGTTTTCTTAGAAGATCTGGTGTATTTTGCCTCCGGGATGTCATGCAAGAGCATCCAGCAGAAGTCTCCCATCATGCCGGGGTTCCATTTGCCTTGATAGTTGCTCTCCATCTTCGTAATGTCTTGGTGGAATCTTTCTCCATGCTCATCACTCACTGCTCCAAGGTTTGGCGGGAAGAAGTTGAGGTGGGAATGGAGAAAATGAATCTTGAGTGACATTCGGCACCCCATATCCTCGTAAGACTTTAACAACTTCTCAATACAGGCTTGGTAATCTGGTACACGTGTGTTACCAAGGAAGCCACTACAGACTGACATGAATGCTTCCCATGCTCTCAGTTCCTTTAAGTTAAGAAGCTCCTCAAAATCAGTATCCTTCAGCCCTTCTCGGATCTGAGGTCTGACAAAGATACCCTCTTTGGGCTTTGCAGCACTAAGACCTGGGAACACAGTAGACAAGTGTTGGAAGGCAGCACCATTTTTGGGCAATGCCTTCACGAAATTCTTCATCAAACCAAGCAGCACCTTATTCATGTCCACCAGAGGATTCTCCTTGAGGCTGTGTTCGCCAGGAACAAAAAAAGTGCTTCTTGACTCCCAGTCTTTCTGCTTGTAATGCTGGGATACAGCTCGACTATCCCAGAGACAGAGAAAACAACAATACTTTGTGAAGCCCGCTTGCATACCCATAAGAAGACCAATGACCTTATTTGTTCCAATTCCTGAAAAGGGTGATCCTTACATCTTCCTGGACTAGGTTCCACTGTTTAAGCCGAGAAGCCAAAAGCTCTGACTGCTGTTTTGACAGATTCAAATCACGAGCAAGATCATTCAGGTCTTCTTGCGTGATCCAGTGTGGCTCATTGTCACTTGTTCCTGAATATGTAGACTCAGTATCTTCCAAAGATATTGATTCGGCAGAATCCTCCCTTGAAGGCATTTCTTCATCTGATGAGAAAAGAGGATCCTTATTTACTGGAGGTGTGGGTACAGGAAGATCATCTGAATGAGGAACAGGTCTCATAGCAGATCGAAGGTTGGGATATTTGATCTTTTTCTTAGAAGATGTATTGAAACCAGTTAAATTAGTTAAACAAAAATAACAATCATCTGCGGGGTTTCGCGGCTCTCTCCAAACCATTGGGACTGCAAAGTTGAAAGCCACTTTCTTGCCATTAAACCATGCAGTTAGTCCATTGTAGCAAGGTTTACAACAGATGTGTGGAGCCCAAGACTTGTCCTGATCACCAATTTTACAGTCAAAATAGTGAAAGTAGGCAGTTCTGAGGAGGGAAGGGATGGTTCGACGCTGTGCAACTGTTGTGAAGTCCCCACACACGTAGCAGAAAGAATTGGCCTTGTTGAGGCATCCTCGACATTTTGACGTGCTTGAAGCCATTGGAGAATCTGAAAATATAACAAAGTAAAACTAAATGTGCATTTGAAAATGTAATACTAATATTTAGTAACCCAAAAGATGTGTAACATGATAGTTGAGGGACACCAACCTCCTGCTCCACCTGCGAGACAACCTCTTCCAATGACTGCCAGAGTGTGGGTTGAGACTCGCTGCCTTAACTGTCAAAATCCATCTTGATTTATATATATATATAATGTAATGCTATCACTTACATTTAGTGCATAATAACTAAAAAATAAGCCATAAGTCTCACAATATTAGAATTAACCCTGAATTCATATACACCTTTATGTACAGTATATGCACAAAATGCACACTATGCATATCTAAAAAACTAGAGGTGATGAGTAAAAACGGATTTCAAATTTGAATTCAGCACCCTCAAATTAGGTAAAAACGGGTATTTTTGTGCTTGCCTCAATTTCTTTGTAAACCAGTGTCATTTCTGGGAGAATGGAATTATGAAGAATTATGGAATTAAAGACAACAGAAGATAGTGGAACAAAACAATAGATATATTATTCAATAAAATTAATATCAAAGTCAAATAAAACTTTGTAAAAAAAATTTAGCAAAACAAACTTTTTTCTACATTAGCTTTTTTTTTTTTTTTGTCATGATTATTGATTTTTATGTTACATCAAAAAGCTATCTTATTTTAGTTTAAAAAAAAGCAATAACAATGTTATTATTTGGAGAATATAAGGTAAAGAATTTTGATATTTACCTGAATTTGGTTGGATGTTGAAACTATTAATGTTTGTTTTGAATTCTTTCATATTGACTGTAGATATTTGGAGAAGTTTGAGTCTTAATACTTTTAAAAATACTCTGGTATAAGAGATGAGATCTGGAATATCTTTGTACTGACATTACAGTAGTTGTCATAGAGATGATAAATTGGTGATAATGAATCTGTTATCAGAGATTACATGAGTACACAACTAATATTTAGTGTTATGTTTTGTTTGTCTGTTTTTTGTTGTTTTTTTTTGGGGGGGGTCCACTACTGCATGCACGCGCACACAATTATTTTTAACAAGCTTCATCTGCTAATTTAGTTACATTCAAAACCAAAAAGAAAATTAAAACATATAGATGAACATTACTATTTTTCATTTCAGATATAAATTAATTTACAAGTTTATATTTGAATTGAAGCAAAACAAACATTAGAAAATTACCAAAAGTATCAAACTCACACTCATGAACATGTGTACTGTTTTTATTCATGAGATTATTACACAAATCTTTCAAATATGCCTGTATAATGGCCTTTTTTTTTCTTTTTTTCTATTTAAAATCTCTCTCTTATTCTGTCATACTTGCTGTTATATTTTAATGATACACAAACAAGAAAATGTATGCCAGTATACCTGCCTACAAACATCTTGTGTCAAGATCTACACATTTGACACTAGGCTGACTGCTAAACAGAGCTAATAAAACCAACCTGTCAGTGGTCATACTATCTGATTTCTATGTATAGAACTAATAATATATGCTTCTTGATTCATAAAAGTAAATTCCTTACTTTGCTTCTTTATGAGACTTTTCTTGTTAGAAAATTCCCTTCATTTCAAGAAATGATATAAACTAATTATGAATTTTTTTTAATTGAATTCTGCTTTATTTCATTGATAAGATTTTAGGATTTGACTGACTACCTTTATAAAAGAAGTCTTCTCTAATTTTTTTCACAAAATTATCAAAAATTGTTTTTTGCATAAAAAGTAAATATAAGTCAGTACATTTTCTTAGATTCACTCAGTTACACACTGAGTGAAAATTTTATTCAAAATAATGATGCTTTTGCAACATATATGCTCTTATTTCTCAAACATTTTTAGTTACTAATAGATAACCTATAAACCCATAAACAGTGGTCCATGATAACAATATTTCTGTTTATGATGGAATGAAGGATTCTTATTAACATTCCATTGTTATCTATGAATATATATTGAGAATTTAGATGATTTAAAGATAAATAAATTGAATGACTAAATGTTGTTCAGTGCAAAAGTATTCAATTACAAATTGTATTGAAATATTTTTTAACTTATACCATTTAAACGTCTTCCTATAATAACAATCTTGTTATGATGTTCTATTTTTGCCAGTTTATAGTTACACACACGTTATATAACATGACATGTATTTTCACTTCATTCCTAATGACCCTGTGTGCTGTCGCATTGTGATTAGTAGACAGGTGGATGGCAGTGCATCAGGGCAGGCCAGTCAAACAAGAGTGTAACCGGAAGGAGACCACGGGGTATGAGAACTACGTAGTCAGATTTAGACAGAGGGCTGAGAATCAGGAGTCGAGCCAGAGATAGGCAGCCGATCAGAGGTATCTCGGACATTTACATATATATATAATGTTGTACCGGGCCATTGGCCTAATAATTAGAGTATTATCGAATACTCCGGGATACCAAGGTTCAATCCCAGGCCAAGTCATACCAAACACTCAAAAATTGATACTTGATTCTACCTTGATAAACTCAGCATTAATAACAAAGGGTGAAGTAGAGCAATCTACAGAATGGAGTAGTGCCCTCCCCTACACCTCAGTGTGGTAGATATTGGGTCACCATC